>JACEEZ010008612.1:0-43516 GCA_016584305.1 Chionoecetes opilio
TGCCGGAAACCAAAAAAATTTCCAAATCGGCTTCCCTTTTCCAAGGGGGTTAAGGGGAGGCTCCTCCCCCTTATGCGAATTTTCGGGCTTTTGGGGGGATTCCCCCACCCCCCGGGGCCACCCTGGGCGTAAACCCTGCCTGAGTTTGAAGGGCCCAAAGTAGGCTGGGGTTTGAAAGGATTTGGGCAAACAGTCAAACCCCCTAAAACATTATTTACGGGCGAAGGGGTTGAAAATTAGGGGCCTTGTTTGGAAAAAGGTTGATTTCCTCAATTCGGAAACAGTAGCATCGCCCCACTCTTCAGTTTTACTAAGGGTTTTTAAATCAGCTTTGCCCGGGTCCTTTTAAGTCTGTCCTGGGTACTACTTCCAATGTTTGAAACCCAAGGACCCATTCTAAACTTATGACCTTGTAATTGTTCTAATATGGCTGGTCCCACAAATGTAGGAGAAATTTTGATTTTTCTCTCGCCGGGTACTCTGCCCATCACAGAACACCCTTTTGTACTGAAAAGGGGAAGAAGCTTGTGTTGTTGGGAGACATACAGCTTTGGTAACAAGCGTGGGTTTTTTTTACATCTTTATGGATGTCGGAAAAAAGTAATTGGGTCCTAGCAAATCTCAAATAACACAGGTTTTTAGGACTACCAGCAAGTTAAGGGGCGTTTTTCTCCAAAAAATATGTAGTAAGGGTTTTTCCCGTTGACTCGCAAACGCTCCATTATGCTTGCTGCTACATGTGGTAACCAAATCTTTCCCAAATTTTCTAGAAAACCACGACAACCGGGCGCAAATTTTTCTAGATTTTCCTATTGTGCGCCCCAAAAGGCTTTTACGGGCGGGGGAACGTTCCACAAAGTTTGACTTATGTTAAACATTCGAAAATTTTCCCCTTAGAAGTGCGTTGCGAAACCCCCCCCATTGTCACTTAATAATACTCGAGGTGTCGGTATGGACAAAATAGATTAGTATGGGCGTGAGAAACGCAGGGCGTTTTATCCTTTTTTTGGGGCCCATAACAACGCCCTAGACAAGTGATTACACATACTAAAAGGACTTGGGGCCCTGATGGCTAGCGGGAAGCTAAAGTAGGTCTATTGCAGCTACCCCCCATGGTCTTTCCGGGGGGATATTTCAAAAATCGGTGCGGCTTGGGCCGGGGGGGCCCTTTTGTTGGGGGGGGCTTCTTCACACCCTGCACATCGGTTATGTTTACAGCAGGGTCCCCCAAAAAAAAAATTCTACGGGCCGCAGTAAGGTTCGCTCCTTCCGGGATACCGGAAAACCGCATCTAAATTTAAAACTTTAAAAACCAAAAGGACAATGACCATGATAAAAATTTGCCAAAAGATCTTTTTTATGAGGCCAATATCTAAAACACTCGGTCTTAGAAAAACCCTTTTTTTATTTTTTTTTTTTTTTTTTTTAATAAATTGCAGGATTTTACACATCCTACGCCTTGAGTTCATTTTTTTTTTGTAATGTCATTTTTGAATAATGCTGAAAGGACTCTACCACTATATTTATGTGCATTTTCCTTATAGCATACTTTTGTTATCCAACCATTTTGTGTTCCTCTTTGATATGTTGTCATGGAACCCTCACCTTTATAGGCATTTTTTTTAGGAGCTTGCCGCAACACCTAAATCTTTTAGTACACAATTTTAACATAGGGTTAGGTCTGTCTCTAAAAAACAAATCGCGAGCGCGAGGGGGTAGTTGCCCGAGCGATTTATGGCACTGGATAAAATTATATGTAGTATGGTGCAGTGTCGTTGGGGTGTAGTCGGTGTCCTCCCCTTTTCTGCAACCCAGCTGTTATTGTTTCCCAGAGAGACCCACCTCGATAATATATTGACATGGACATAATGGTGTTTTTCCCGTGCTGCTTGCTTTTCTTGGAATGCAAAAACAGTTTTTTTGTGTGTGCCTTGGTTAATTCCCATTTATCTTAGTTGATAAGCGACTGCCATACGGTGTATTTGCGTTACGTCTGGGAAAAAGCGAAAGCGTGTGAAATTTTTTTATCCCCCCACTCAGCACTTCCTGGGTAAACAATTTCAAGAAAGAAACCTTTCCCTTATAACTCGCCGACGGAGAAGAGGAAGGGCAGAAGAGAGGGAGACGCGATACCTGGCGTCCCAAACTAAGCCTAGTGGTCTTTAGTGTACCACTTACCTTAGTGAGTGAGTATTTGTCACGATATTCGTTTGGCCTGTCCCCATTTAAAACTTAACTTCCTTGGCCGTTTTTAAAAACCCGGACTTTAATTATAACCATAACCTTATAAGGGGTTACTATATACGTATTAAAACAAAATTATTTATAATAAAAAGTACCTATTTTCTCCCGATTCTTTTTGGACTTACTTTACTTACTTACAATACCTATACGTTACTTAAATCAAATCCTTACTTTAAAACCGCTCGCCTTCTTTCAATTACTACCATATTGAGTTATCCTCTGGGGGGTTAAAAATTAAATTTCCTATCAGGGGCTCACTTGGCAATCACCCCTACACTTTGAGACCTGTATTTACTAGGTAGATCCTGTTACCTGTACAAATAAAAAGATAAAAAGGGTAACTAAAAAGGGGCAGCGTGGGATAAAAAAAAAAATAATATCTAATCTAAAATAAAATTTATTAAAAATTTTAAAAAAATAATTTTATCTAATGTAAAAAAAAAAATTGGATACTTTCTACCCTAATAAGGTTCTGAAATAACCCAAAAAATTTTATATCGGTTTTTTTGGTTTTTAGCCAGTCAAATCGGGACATTGATCTAAAGTTCATTGGGGAACTACAGTTCACTCTGACTCCCGGGCACTATTGCCTTATAGGATCCATTTTTTCTATGTTCTGACAAGTTGAAGCGTATGTATTTAAAAAATCGCGAGACTTTCGGATGTAACGAGACACGCTCCTTCCACACTTACCAGTAACTGGGGTTTATTGCTTTAATTATCTTGCTGTTTGGTGGGGTTTCACTACTGTTTTTTGTAATATTCAAAGTTTCTTTGAAATTTTTTTTCTTGCGTCCAGGGAGACAAGTGCTTTAACTTTCAGGCCGTTGCGAGTCTCGTGATTTTTAACCCCCCGCTAAACCCCTTTCTTGAGTACACAGTCCCCCTACAATTTTTTTTTTTGAACAAAAACGGGTTTTTAAGCTGTAATACGGGTGATCTGGTCTTTTCAACTGTGGCTCAGGCCCCATACCAAAAATGAGCAAAAAACACTTTCCCAAAATGTTTGGGACGTTTTGGAAATCAAGCGGGAGTGCGAAAATCAATTGTCCTGGTCATGCCATTAATGACTAATGTTTTAAAAAAACTGCAAGAAGAAGTCAAGGCCGGAGGAGTTGACAGACAATTTTTTTTTAAATCTTTCCCCCATAGGAACCCCGGGGGAGGGAAATTAAACAAATTTTCAAGGGCTGCGGACAAAAACACGTAAAACTTCTTTTGTCTTCCACTACTGTCGGGAAAAAAGGGGGAAAGAAAACAATAATGAATACTAATACACAAGCTCAGCCTCGAGCACAAATAGGTTAGGCAGAACATCTTCGCCCTCGAATTTTTCCACAATGAGACTTTTTGGTTAAGGAAAAAAAAATACCATACCGCCAAATTTTTTTTTTCCGAATTTCTTTTGGGGGAAACCTTGGATTGTTCTATACGAGGGTTTTTGTTTCCTAACATTATTATGTACATTTTTTATAATTCATTTAAAGTTGGTTTCGTGCCTCATAATGAGGTAAAAAATATTTTGTGAATTTTGTTGATGGGGCCCATATATTCAGGGAGGGAATAATTTTTTTTGGTTTTACACAGTGATAAATTTTCTTGATCATTTTTATTTAAATACTCCCAGGGTCCCCCACAAAGGGATTAAAAAAAAAAAGCCCAGATCTGGCCCAGAGTATCCCCAGACAAGACCCGACGTTTATTCTTTTAAAACAGCAAATAAATCTGCTAATTTGACTTTACAGTATACATGACTTTACGATGGTGTAAATTTTATATAAGGAATAAATGCATATAGAGGTTGAACACTCTCTAGTCGGGTGTGTGCCCAGTAATCGTTTATTTAACCTATACGTGAACATATTCTTTGCATGGTTTTTATAATGGTGGTAATTGTGAAATTATCTCAGCTCTTTAACGCGTGTTATAATTCTAGCTAATAAATACATTATAACATACATTAACTCTTTTTTGTTTCTCAGACAGTGAATAGATTCCTGCAACATGCAGGAGTTAAGAGACGAAACATAACCCTTCTGTTCCCATTTGTTCCTTTGCGCCTGTTAGTCCCTCTGTCGTGGTAACCGTAGATTCTTTGACGAAAATCTTGATTTGTTGTTCTCATACCTTTGCTGGTGACCACTGGGAGTATTCAAATAAAATATAGATCAAGAAATTACATACACCTGTGTAAAACCCGATATATTTCATCCCATTACGTATATGGCCCATCCAACAGACTTCACAAATATGTTGCTACCTCATTATGAGGCACGAACCCATCTTTAAATGATTATAAAAATATGTACAATAATAATGTTATGAACACCACTCTTCTATGAATAATCTCCGAGTCACAAAAGAACTTTGTACTAAAAATTATGGCGGTATGTTAGTACTTTTTTTCCCTTAACCAAACAGTCTCATTGAGTTGTGTATAGATTGAATGGTGCTCGTCGTGCAACAGGATATCAAAGGAAGCCGGGACGATCAGCACACTGTAAAGGATCTTGCCCACATTTCCATGACAGGCGCATGGTATTGTACACCGATTTAGACGAAGCTATTCTGGTCTTTGCACCTATAAAGGCTGGACATCACTAAGCAAAAAACGAGGAACGGAGAAAGACCAAAGATATCCCATTCAGTAGCAGATTGGTGATAAAACACACTTTAAACCATACCAATAGGGGACGCTGCCTATCATACTAAAAGACGAAAGCGATCTAACTGATTACTTGGCAAAAGCAGCATTCAAATATATGAAACTTCCAAAAGTTAGGTCACAAGACTACGGATACTGGGAGGAGGCGGTGGCCGAGGTGATAAGCGTCTTGGGTGGTGAGCTCGATGTCCCCGAGTTCGAATACTGCCGGGAGCAACTCTTTCGGCATCATTTGCCGCCGTTGACAATGAGCTGGGAGGTGAGCACAAAGTCCCGAGTTCCAGTCAATCGTTAAGCAACTGTAAATCAATCGTCCGACTGACCGAAGAACCCCTCATCTACCCACAATCATATCTGATTCCTGTTCTTTCGACTGCGACTTCAAGTGCGCGAGAGGAAACACCAGATGACGCATGAAGCCATACTGACGGTTTACCATCAGCAAAAAACGGACTTTCACTATAGATCACAGGAGTCGCACTGTTAAATCCAGCCAGCCAACCTTACCGCTCTCCTGCAGTGCAAAGAATGTGCAGTCGGCCAACCACCTGAGCCCTCAACCGTATACATATGCCTACAATAGCGCTATAGGCTTCACGTAAAAAAAAATATATATATACTGGATTTGCTTTTGGCGCTCCGCGGCAACCAAGCACCGGATAAAACCCACGTTCAGTGGAAGCCGAAAGATAAAATAGATGAAAGATGATGATAAAAGCCGAAGGAAAAATCGGCAAAATATAACCAGTTTCTGGGAAAGTGAGTGGCGTTATATGAAAGCATATTAATGTGACCATGAAATTTCAGCATTCCCGTAATAATTGTACGATTGGCTTTGTGTGTGCTTTTACAAGCAGCTAACTAGAAAACGTCACCGTAAATCAAAACTCAAAAAAATAGTCTCAAGCTGACCATTAAAAAAACATGAAAATAATACACAAATTAATTCGGAGAAGGAGAATAAAACATTAAAACTACCTGATTCCATTTGGCTATCATAAGAATCGAAATCTCTAACACATCATGACGTAGCTGAGACATTAAATAGTCTATACCACGAACTGCCCCTTGCAAGCCGTTGATGTAGATGCTTCCGTGCAGTAACGGGTGCGCTGGGAACTTACCCATAAGAAGTGGGACAGCGAGTTGGCACTGTTACAGAAAAGTGCTCCCTTTTTTTTTTCAATATTACCAACAGTTTTTTAGCTTCGATTTTTCTGCTAAACTATACACACCCAATTCCTACTTATTTATATATAATAAATTAATAATATAATAAATAATATGAATCGTAGATAAAATAATAATAATAATAATAAATAAATATAGAATAATAATAATAATGAAATACTTGGTTTATCCTCGTGCCCCGGAGTCTATACAGAAAAAAAACAAAGCACATAACAAGGCCAAGGAGTAAACTTAAGTACTTAGTGCAAAAACAACAGAGATCAAGAGCATAGTACGCAAAGGCACACGTATGGGATCATAAGAATTTCCCAAAGTACAAGAAAAGCATACATGGACACCTTTGCATACTCCACATTCTGCACAAACAGCAGACCCAGCCACCGCTGTCTTGTATAGGTCCACATACAAGCCGAGCTCTGCCTGAATGAGGTTGATGATAGGAAGCTCGTAAGAGCTCCACCCTTACCTCTTAAACATAGACACGGAGATGTACCGACGGCGATCACAATCCATATTGTTCACCAGTCCGTTCCTAGCGAAAGCCAGTTGGTAACTACATCTCGCATACCACCTGCGGCCAGCCCCAGACAATCTCTTAAGGAAAAATTGTTTTCATTGTTACGAACCTTAAAGGGGTTCATCATGCTGGCCTGACCTGTGTACACCGCACGACCACAGCGAGTTGCAGTATAGTAAGTAGCAGTGACCCTGTAATACCCCCATCTTCACCCGTCTCTGCAACAGTAGGAGAATTTCCTCTTTAGAGTATTTCCCCCGCGACTATCCAGCAAGTTGGTGGTATGCTTTGACTAATACTACATCCTATGACATACTCAGTCATGTCGTGGTGCGATTATAATAGTAGGGCCTAAGTAAGCGAATCTTATCCACAAAAGTGAGGGCAGAATAAACCCACCGAGCCATCTGTTTTCAGGTAATTCACCTGAGGCACAATGAAAAAGCGCAGTGCCGTGCCGGATACTACCCATGCACTCTGTCCTAGTGGGTTGCTCGTAGCACAATGTCCATGCTTGGCAGCATACACTGTGACACGCACATTTCGTCATAAGGTCCTGCATACGCATCCCGCATTTGGGTCGAGCAGTACCATATCATCAGCAGAGCTCACTGATTGTGATTGCAACCCTACATCCATATGATGGCTGTGTAGCCTGATACCCTGTATCACGAAGGTTGGGATAACTGGCGAGATCATTCCGGTACACTTGTACACAGCGTAGTGGGATGACTTACAAATATCCCCCCCCTGCCAATACCATTGGCAGTACTAAAGGACAGCAGAGAAGGAATTACCCCACTTAAATCAAAAAAATTCCTGGGTAGTGTACCATTACTTAATAAATTAAAATAGTACCCAGGTCGATCCCTGACGAGAAGTTTATGAAAGAGCTTCCAGTAGTCACTCTGTCAACAACTACTTCTGGCATCCAGGAAACACAGATAAAACATGAAATTTCTGGAAGTGTAGTAATGAATGATATTCTTCAATGTCCACACACATATCTTCAGTGCCAAGGCCTTTCTGGGTATAGCTGAACTGATTGTCCCCAGTGGTAATACAGCTAGGCCCTCAAGACGATGGAGTTCTGTACCCGAATATGCTTCATTATCTTTTTTTCCAATCAGCAAAAAATTTTTGCGAAATCAATCTCGTAATAAAAAAATTGAAATTAACGTCCACAGAGTGTGTAATGACTCAACAAAATAATCAAATAATGCAATAACGAAATCTCTCGCAATTTTCTTACAATATACTATAAAAATCTAATTATTATGAGGAGGGATGCTTCCCCAATACTCTCACAAGTTGTGCTCGAGCTATACCGGTTTATAAAAATCGTGAGACACTCAATCCACAAGTAATTCCCAGATCAATTTTCAAATCCTTTCACGCTTTTACACTCGCAAGTACAGTTTTGACTAAAATTGTAGCTAGTATTACTGCTGGAATGTTATATCACCAAATTCAACTATTATCAAAATCGTACAGTACTAGTTATCTGCCGCTAAACTTTCAACAAAACTAGCAGCATATCACCTTTGTCCAAATATGTACAATGCACTATAAAATGAAATGTTCCAAATATATATTTTTTTTGACTTGTTTAAAGGCTTTTTGACATAGCATCTCACGTCCATTTTACTAGAATTAACCATGTACTTGGTTTATGGCAATGGACATTCGTGGTCCAACATCAAATTGGTTTAAAAAGCTACCTAGGCAACATGACAACAATGTACAGGTCATTGTAATACTCCATCCTCATACCTGCATATTGTTGTGGCTTCCGAAGGTTCTGTTTTAAGGCCCTGTCCTATCTTTACTGTATATAAAATTATATTACACCGTATTACTGACAAGTAAAAATCTTATCTCTGTAACCTCTCGCGTGAGTTGAGCTACACCTATTTGTTATCTCCATGGACAAGACCTTCAAAAATGCACCAGTAATCCATTTTATACAATGAAATACTTAATGTTATCAAACATTGAATTAAAAATAACAAATTAAGAGTTTGAATATCACAAAAACACATGGTATCGCACTATGTTTGATACGCATCCTTGCATGTTGATATTTATATTAGATAACCTTAGCTAAATATAGTTCATGAGTCCAATCTCCTTACGGATAAATAACTGTAATGGCAATTTCTTTTTTTTATATCACAAAGGACTGGCCAAGGCAAAAGAGAATAGGTAACAAAAAGCCGCTTAGTTGCCAATCCCTATAAAGAAAGAGTAACAAATAAAGAAAGGGAATGGGCCAATTAGTTCGAGAGGTGTCGTGTCACTCCTCCCTTATAAAGATTTTAGTCGTAGTAAGGTTTAAAAATAGCACGGGATTGGGCTTCCTTAGAGAGGCATATTTCACGCGCCTATCTTTCCCCCGAGCTGGTTGTCTGAGACACCAACCCCTAATGAGGTCCTGCGGCCCCCTAGCCCAGCAGAGAACAGCGTTTGCGCCTCGCATGCACGATAATCCACGCATACCCTTTTTCCGCCTCCACTGACTTCTAATGCGGCGGAACTTAGTACTTGTGTGTGCCCTAACATCATGGGACACCTTGGTCTATTGTCACATAAATAAGTCCTCAGTCGCAATTCAGTGTCCAATGTCTCACAAACATTGTAGGAACAGGAACAGGGATCTACGCGACTATGAATGATCCACTGTCTCTTGTCCGCCTGCACGAGGGACCGACAAGAGCCAAATACTCCTTCCTGCTGAGCGAGTCCATACACCATGGTATGCCACCGCCGTAACACTTCCTTGAACCTGACCCGCCCCCGTCAGTATGGGACTTGCGCTAGCCAGGTATTAAACTTTTCCAAGAATCTCAAATCCTCGCCGCACGCATGAACAGACTGTGATTGTTTCATCTAGTAAGACCTCGCAAACACACTGGACCTTAGTCCTTAACCAGGAGCAACACTCAAGCTCGCCAAAGGCTATTTCAACTCGTGCAAGCGCCTCAAGAGCCATCATCACCAGGACCTCCAGCGTACCCAGCAAAGATACTGCATCATCGGCAAAAACAAGATCAGTGATCTTGTGTGTGTTGCCGCGAGGGATGCTACCACATCACTTGACAATCCTACTCAACTTTGCCCAATACCCATTCCATACAATGGTTGAAAAGTGACGGGGCAAGGACGCACCCTTGTTCTCACTCCTGTTTTAAGGGGAGAGCGGCCGTTTTATGTGGATTTGTTTTGTATTTACGTGGTGCTATAGGTTAGGATAAATGTATACCATTCTGTGTTAGGGCCTATTAGTACTAACAGTTTGTAGACCAAGAAAAATCATTTTCTGGCATTTATTTTATCTACTCCAATATACTTTTTTTTGTGTGTTTTTTTGGTTATTTTGAAATGCTATCTACTAACACTATAATAGTGGTAACCTACCCAATGAAATAAATGTGGGTACAAGGAACTTTGTTCAGACCATCCAAAAGTGTGGAGAGATAACTGAGTAAAAATGTATGGGTTTGTGGGGAAATAAGATTTTTCAAATGTTCGAATCCCATTTTTGATCACGTCAAACCACCAAAACAAATAATCTCGGGTATACAATCATTTGTTTCCTCCGTCCAGATCTAAGATAAGATATAGGATTTCATCCTATCAGACACTTTGCAAGTACCAACCTCACAGGTTTTTGACTATACCAAAGCGCCGTGCCACACGTCAGACGGACTAGGCGGACTCGAACCGCTGACAGAATGCAGCAGGGACTCTAGCCCCACTGCAGCTCACGTCCTCTACCAGCCTTGCCACCCTGCGGGCTCTGTCAGAGTAGTGAAAAAAGAGCAAGTCTATACTTATTTTTTATCAGGCTCGGGGGTGCATATTTTTTTTATTTTTTACATTGAGATTGGCACCTAAAGACTAAAGAATGGGATATAATTTGACATGTACAAAAACTTATGTTTTGACTCCGGGGCCAATAAAGTTTTTTGAATGACCGTGAACAAGCCTCATAAGTGTATATGGCATTACATTTTTTTTACTGAGGCTATAACACATATAAAACAAGATTTATTTACATTCCATCATATATGTTCATGTCCTGGTGTTGTAAATCTTCGGTCTTCGCGTTCTCCTGGTCCCCCCCGTGCCTTATGCATGAAGGCCAAGGGTATTATCGCTCCTATGAGATGGTATCAGAGTTGCCCGAACTACTTCATTGTTTGCCAAGGTTTTGCTTAGAACCTTCCATTGGCATCCCTGCTTCATTGTAGTTTTTTTTTATTTTTTTTTTTATTTTCTATTTATACCTTCGACAGATCCATTTCTCACTTTAGAGAGTATTTTTTTTTTTTAATATCAAAAAAAAAGTGGACAAAAATAGTATGAAAAATAGGTGGGGTGGGGGGGGGGGGAGGGGGGGTCCATAACCACCCATATAATAAAGCTACGGCGTATTTGATGAAATACTGTCGTATTTAGGTCTCAAAGGTGTCGAGAGCTGAGGCTGAAAAATAAGTGAAATTTTTGCGGTTTCTCTCTTCTCCAATGTTTCGTAATATCCTGACCGCGCTCCCCTTCACTTTAACGTATTTCCCCTCCGGCCGCTGGATACCCTCCTCCACACTTCACAGTGCACTCTCTAGTGCAATAGCTACAGCCAGTCATCACACTCACTCAGTCCTGCAGGAATCCCGCGAAGTTGCTAAAGACCTCCAGAGTGACTCACGATGCACTGAGTCAAACGTGCTCTCATGAGATCAACATACTGGCATGCAAGCATCCCTTGTCGCGCAAACTCAGCGCGTCGGGCGTCCGTTTCCTACTCCCAAGGATAGTGAAGCCGCTAGGATACGGTTCGATGTTGAACTTACCAGGCGTGAACCCAGACTGCTTGATGTCTCTGATGCTTCAGCAGATGACTGTGGCTCAATCCGTGTCAGCAATAGAATGGGGCAAGCAACCTTGCCTCGGCACGCTCTTGCGCAGTGTAAGTACTGACTTCGGTAACTTTGTTATGCAGTCACTGACGGTCCCCTTCCTTTTCTCAGATATAGGGTCACCCCCCCGCCCACAACCAAGCCGCCCTTTTCCATTCAGGAGGAATGGTACCGGTGATTGCCACCACGGCAATCAGGACAGCGTGCCGCCCGCGGATACAATGCCCTCACCGCCCAGCTTTGAGGAGCTCCCACTGGATACATCACAGCCGCCTATCCACACCGCTTCACCTTAACTGCTACACCTCCTGACCTTTCGTCAAGAGAGGGTGCGGCTTTTGTGTCCTCAACTGTGGGAGGATCGGCAGTCCACTACCGTGGTATGCCCAGTGCTTGGGTGTGAGCGTCGCAAACTTGGAGGGTCTCATCGTGTGTGTTGACAACTGCCCTGAAGTACTCAGCCGTGCTCGACCATCTACTCTGGCCACAACCTAGTCCGACACGAGGCGCCCATGTAGCTGCTGCTCGCTCTACGCGGTACTCGCGTGACCATATGTACTTTGGAGACATTGAGTGACACGGAGATTCTTCAGGGCTCGTATTTCAGTCGTCGGGAGGTCCATTAGCGTTCAAACATATCCCTCGACATCCTCAGCAGACCTCCTGACATACCTCTCCTTGTCCCTCTCCCAGCCGCCTGCGGCATCGCGACTCTCCTCGATTTTTTCCAGCGCGCCCGTCGAAAAAAACCACGCCTTGACCTTCGGATCTCCCGCAATTACACTCCCCTTGGCAGCCGTTAAGTTTCAACTTTTGAAGGTATCCTCCACAGGTTATACATGGGGTGCCGTCGTGAGGGTGCACCGGTAGAACAATGCAACCGAGTTTGAAGACTGCCAACTGCATACGTCATGGGCACAGTAGGGTGTTGTGCTAAGTCCCGTTCACTTAATTCTCATACTACAAGGATACAAACACAGTAATGGTTGACCTCATTGAGATGTTTATTCTGGGACTTGACATGAAGCTTAAGTGTAGCAACAACAAGTCATGTAGATCTGTATTCCCAAAAGAATTACGAGGCTCACTTCTGGTTCAAACCCTGTAGTTCTGGTGGTTCCTCTCCAGGGAGTCGAGTGTAGCTTCAACGGAGGACGTGTCCCGTGTCCCTAGCTACCCCTCCGGCATTCTATTACACTAAAAGAAAATGCGCCACCACATGTCCACGTGCAGCTCTGGTCTCTGATACCAAAGAACCTGCAATTCTCTCCTGTGTCTGCTTGCTGGACCCTCCCGCAAAATTCACAAGCAGATAACTGTCAATGTTTCTGGTACCGAGCATGATGACCCCACACACATAACTCGATCGCACATTTCTACAGTGCCCAGTGAAGTCGCCCCATGGCAAGTAGTGTGTCCGAAATAGGAACACTGGTCCGAATACTGGATTCGAGTTTGGTTGTATAACATCTCCTTCTCTTTTCTGTTTGTCCCGCCCTCGGGAGGATCGCACGACTGCAACAAGAGACTGACACATGAGTGTGGGTTCAGCCTCACCCGCCTTATACGCTCATCAACTCTCGAGTAACCTCAATCAACTGACGGCTGCCAGTTTGCTGGAGATGCCTATAACTACTACACTACCATCGGATAAGCATAGTTGACCCCTTGCTCATACACCATAGGCCGCTCAGACCATAGTAGGTGTAACACCCCACTGTGCTCGCGTCAAGCATTCAAGAAATAACTATAGTTAAGGCAGGAAGTCCTAAAGGTATGATGTGAATTTAATTGATTGGGAAACGGTCACCCTTAGGTGAAAAGGTATCAATGGTGAGCAATAACTCTATTCCAGCACTGAAAGAAAGGTGGTTAGAAATTATACGAAATAGCTAGATGAGTTAATGCATCCAGGCCTGCACGTCTATAGACACATCTCTTACTACTCCACACTTACACTACAATGCCCCTTACATTCTCCTCGACCTCTCTTCACTCAGACATTTTTCAATAATGGCTACAAACAACCCTGCCTCCGAGTCCCTCTAGCCTGGGGAGTGGGTATCACTAACTATCCCCAGGTAGGACCGACTTAGCGGTGACGACTCGAGGTGTCTTGATACTTTCTCTAACTTTCTCTCCTTAAACTTCCTGCAACATTCGCCGTCATAGATCTAACCTTATCAGTCAAATAGGTTGGTGGGAGCAATCTTCCATCTCCTCCTCTAAACGTACAGCGTTTCTGCTTTGTTTCCTCAACCAATACCCAGTTGTCTGTGCGACACTGACAGCAGATTCACCCTTTTTTTCTGTCTCCTCCTCCGACACTCTCTATTCCTCATATTTAAAATTATTTATGTTTTCCTTCTCTTGTTTCTTTAACAGATAAAGTCTGTGTTCATTTTTTGGTGTGAAATAACGTATCATCAGAACGAGTCTTTCTTTAAAACATGTCAAACAGTTTTAATGAGCTGGCGCAGTCCACTGTCCTAAATAGCAGCTGACACATGATATCACTATTGCTGTTGGTCCTATGTTTAAGCGTTGAGATACTTCCACCTGGAATTATTTTTCTTTAGGGGTTTTGGACTTTCCGGTAAGCACCTGTTGGCCGCATCATGGGCTCATTAACATGTGAATATTTATGGTGGAATACAATCGACCAACTCCAGGTCATTGTAGTAGCCAGCACCTTTGTTGAAATTGAGTCCCGCTGACTCACTAGAAGGCCAATAACATGACGTAGATTGCTATCTTTTGGTCAATAACACGTGGGTCTTACCCAATTGTGAGGTACGTTCCTGCTTTTGTATCCAAAGGTGACTACTCCTTTTGAGTGAGTTGGATAGCCATGCCTGGCCATGATCTCTCATGTCTTGATCAGCTTTCTCCGGGCTCCGTGATCAAGAGGCCCCTGTCCAACATTTTATATTTGGTTGATCCTACTACTTGACCACATCCAGAATTTAAAGCAGAGATCCTGTGACATGAGAATCTGATCCATAGAGTTAAATGCATAACAAGCAGAAGTTCTGTGGAAGTGATTGGCGATAATCCCTTCATTACCCAACCAATGCGACTTGAGACAACACCTTTTTGGGTTATATCGCACATTCCTCATCCGGCCTCACAGACATCTTATTCAGGTCATCATTCAAGGTCATTGTCAAGGATCCTAAATGAACACACCAAGTTGCCATTGCTTGAGGGTTTTCTGTTGTTCCAATTATGGCCACTTCGTCCATATGTTCTTCATCAATCCATTGGGCTCATAAACATATCCACTCCACTGTCCATTGTTGATACTAGCAGATTTTCCGCAACCCAAGAGAATGATAAGTGATACAGTTTTGCAAAATACCCGGTAATGAGTACAGTTGTTAGTAGTAACTGTACTATATTTTCATGAGAATTTGCATTTATCTTAGAATTCATGACAAAATGGCTCAAAATAGTAAAATCACGTTATAATCAATTCCTTACTCTTAAAATTAATACTATTAGACCACATCAACGTTCTACTACGACTTTTAACAGAGTTATGACAAATTATGAATTTTTGGTTTTCTATGTTTGCGGCGTCTTGGCCGCCATCTTGATTCTGAGAAACGCCAAGCGGCAGGGGAAGTCGCTTTCATCCTTTCATAAAAGGTCACTAAGAACCTACTGGAAATGCCAACAAATTATGTAACAGACACTGCAAGGTGCTCTAAAACATGAGGTCCTGCCACTGGACAATAACTATGCTGGAGATAGAATTAGACAGATCAAAGGGGGTGGGGTGGTTCGGCTCGCATGACGTAGTAGATGCGTAGATGGGACCAAAACTGGTCCAGCGTTCAGTCAAACCGTCTCGGACCTGTACACTTTCCAATACGATAGTGCGTCCTCGTCTTGAAACTTCGTTCAGTTCTGGTCGCTCTAACTTAGCATGCATATACTAGATGAGTACAAAGAAAGTATTAAATGATTCAGCGCCTGCCAAACAAGGCATGCGAAGAGCAAGCAACATAAGGAACTTAGCTTTTTAGTCTGTTTAAAACTGATTGCGTGGCGACTTGCTAGGGCTGTTTAAATGTCCCTGGTCTCGATAATTGAACATAAACGACTATCTAAATATATTTTGACAAGCAGGACTCGTAATAATGGATAACATATCATGGGTAAATAATCCCTTCATTGCAGTGGAAGCACTTTTCTTTCATAGAGTTTTTTTAAATATAGATTTCGTGTAGACTTTGCTAGAGCTGTTTAAATGTCCATGTCTTCGATATTGTTACCATAAAAGCTGATATAAATATTGTTTGGATCAGTAAGACTCGTATAATGGCATAAAAAGATCATTGATCAAGATGATTAAAGATCATTGACTTCCGTTCACTTGCAGCGAAGCCTTTTTTATATGACGTGTTAATATTTGGAGCTCTTTTTTAGCAACAAATATTCATAGTAAAACAGATGAGGCGTTTTAAGAATAAGTTATATAAATACTAATTATCAGGTGCCCACTCGATTGCTGTCGGTCCTACGTAATTGCTTATTTTTTGGCTTATTTCTTTAGCTACAAGTATATCTTTCCTTCAAAATTTTCCTATCAATTTCACGGGGCAGTTTCTTAATACTGCATGGTGTTTTCCTTTATTTTTCTTCCGGCCCTCGGCCGGAGGAATGGTAGGTGGCAGCATCCATTCAACTTTGCTATTATTTTGCCTTTACAAGTAAGAAACTTACAGTGGGTAAAAAGGTATCACACAGGTAGCCTCGTTTGGCCTAGTAGGCTCTTGCGGTCTGTTCTTCCCTTTGAATTCAATTTGTCCTGAGTTTACTAACACCCACTCCTAGGATTTAAGGATGTGTGTGGACCTTGGGCCCGTTTTTGGTGGGAGAGTCCGTCACAAGCATCAAATTAGCATGGTGCTAATTATAATATTTTAACCCTCGCATTAACTCAACGATATGCTTTTGCGCTCACTATGTGACTCGCTCTTGACGACCCATGAATACTCGAAATTAATATAATTTATAATTTAGTCCAACTTCTGAAAAAATATAACTAAAGTGAGGATATAAAATCATCTAAATGAGGAGGGGGTGGGACTAGAGTGTAATTGATGATTTGCTTTTCAAAAAAAAAAAAAGGCTTCCGTGAAAATATAAATGGAAAGTTATTTCCACATGCAATTATATCAGCCATATGGTTTGAGGGTGTAGGCCCTGTAGGGTCTGGGTCAGAGGCCGGCACCTCCGGCTCGTGGGCCAGATCCGCCCGCAAGTCCGAATCATGGCCCGTCACCCTGCTTGATATTTATATAACATCCGGGCCCGCAAGCAGCCTAGCCAACTAAATGGTAAGTCGCACGTTTTCAACGTGATCGGGGGGGGGGCGGCGGGTAGCGTGGGCAAATTTGCTGACTGAATTTTCCACAGTACGCACCACGGCAAATCGCTAGGGAGAAATGACTACATGGCAAAACGCGATCATGTCGAGAGGCGCCGACGTGGGACTGGCCACTTATCGTGGCATCTGCACTCTGCATTACACGTGAGTCCATGAACAGTCTTCCCTCACCACCACGGTCACGCCAGCGGCCATCCCGGGGTAGGAGTTTCGTACTGAGAAAGGTATGCATCAAACTTTCTTAGTCTAAATGTACTTTAATCATTAGGGATGCTGTATAATATAAAGTGCATTTCTTGCATGCTACTTCTCTCCTCTCCTGTCTCTCTCTCTCTTTCTACTCTCTCTCTCTCTCTCTCTCGTTCCTCTCTTCTCTCTCCAGTCTCGTCTCACTCTCATCCTCTCTCTCTCTTTCTCTCTCTCTCTCCTCTCTCTCTCTCTCTCTCTCTCTCGCTCTCTCTCTCTACTCTCTCTCTCTTCTCTCTCTCTCTCTCCTCTCTCTCCTCTCTCCTCCTTCATCTCTCTCTGTCTCTCTCCTCTCTCCCCCCCCCCCCCCCCCCCCCGCCTCTCCTCTCTCTCTTCTCTCCTCTCCTCTCTGTCTCTCTGTCTCTCTCTCTGGTCTCTCTCTCTCTCTGTTCTTTCTCTCTCTCATCCTGCCCGTCAGGTGGCAGGTTGGTATAGACGTGAGCTTGCATGTGGCGAGTCCCTGCAGCATTCGGTCAGCGTTTCGAATCCGCCCTAGCTGTGCTGACGTGGCGGCGCTTTTATAGTCAATAACCTGTAGTTGGTACTTTGCACAGTGTCTTAGATAGGATGAAAATCTCTAATCTCTTAGCTCTCTCTCTCATTCATTCCCACCCTTCACCCAGACTCCATCTCACAACCACATTTCAGGGCTCACTAGTTACTCGTATTGGTTAGGTCCCTGTCCCCCCGCCCGCCCCCAATTCCAGACAATAGCTTACTGGCCTTACTCAACACATGCTCGCCGGATGAAGCCATATCACAGACGGGGCTTTATCAGGCGTGCATCAGTTGTGATAGATTCCCTCTGTCCCTGAAAAGCGTTCTGCCTTTGAAAGTGAAGCTTTCACCGCACTGTTTGTCGTCGCATTGAGGAGATGTCAGACAGCGTGAAACGACTCGCTTAAAGAAGAACTCTGTTGCTTCAATTTCGATGCCTTCTCTCTCGCTCTTGATGAGAGCACCGACTGAAGGACACAGCCACGGGCGATTTTCATTCGTGGAGTCACAGCTTGCCCTTCAGGTTTTAATGATGGGTTTTCTCCAGCTTGTTCATTGCACGGCACCACCACTGGGCAGACATCTCGACCAGTGCTTCAGTGTGTGAAAGGCAACACTCCCTCGACCTGTCCCGTCTCGTGTGCGTGACAACCACGGTGCCCCGCAATTCCACTGGAAAGAAGAAGGGTAGCCGCTTCACTGCTAGTAGCGTCACTGTAGGAGGCCGCCGGACACCCCAGTAGCCCATCCACAAGGTGGCACTGCTGCATCATCCACCAAGAGTCCCTGTGGCTCAAGTCTGCCACCTTACTGCTGTCCTGTCTGTATGCGTGAAGGGGTTGTCACTCCATCCTCTCCGCCGCCTTACCACCGCCAGTTCCAGGCACTACGGACGACATCAAAGCGCACACTATGTTGACCTGCTTTACTTATGTGAGGTCCGATGGTTGAGTCATGGAGCCATGCTGTCCACGCGTGTTCGACTGGCCAGCAGGAGATCGCCACCTTCCTCCGTCAAAGAACCTCCCCGGTGCTGATCTTTCAACCCCCTGCAATGGCTTCTTCGTCTGGCCCTGCTCACAGATATTCACTACGGCACCTAAATGAGGCTCCAGGTGAAGCTGCAAGACAAAACATTCTAGTCACCAGACATGTATTCGCACATCACCGCCTTCGAGGTAATCTGCGCTTGTTGGAGGCTCAACTGGTTGCTGGTCAGTTTTAATGCATTTTCCTCGTATTGCGGGCTTGGCAATCTAGATAGACGTGGACCTGAACACTTGTGTTGGTGTTTGTCACTCTTGCGGAGGAATTTGCCTCCCGATTCACAGTGTCAGGCCACTGGCTCCCGGGCTTCCAGCTGTTCACCTCCCCCTTTGACCTTCCTGTGGACGAAGCCCCTCCCCCCCTGCAGATTGAGCTTGGTGGAGCCTTCAGTGTAATGACGAACTAAGGCAAGTACCGTACCGCTTCAACACTGACTTTGGGGGGAGAAAGGAAATGTTTTGTTCCCCTTAGTTTACAGAATGGAGACAGAGGACTAAAGTCCAAATTATCGACCCGTAAGTCCTAACATCAAGTGGTGGGTAAATTATTGGAAATCTAATTATTGCAAAAAACATTAGAGAGCACTTAGTAAACATAAGTTTGAATTCAATGCGTCACAACATGGATTCACCAGGGTAGGTCAGTCTCCACCAATTATTGAGTGTTTTAGGAAGTTTATGAGACGGCAGATAATGATAAGGTTATGATATAATATATCTGGACTTTAGTAGTCCTTTGACAAATACCACACGAGCGACTCTTAAATAAGGTTAGGGCTCATGGAATCAGATGGAAGGTTCTTCATTGGATCAAAGCTTGGCTAAGTAATAGCACCAGGGTTACAATTATGGTTTCTAAATCTGAATGGGGACTGGTGACAAGTGAGTTTCCACAAGGGTCCTGTGTTTGGGTCCAGTATATTTTCGATTTACATCAACGCCTTGGATAGTGGGATTAGCAGTGATATCGCAAGTTTGCTGATGTACTACGCTAGGTGGATTATTGGATCACAGTCTGATGTAAACATATTGCAGGGAGACTTATGATAACCTTAACGAGTGGGCATTCAGATGGGCTAGATGGAAATTTAAATATTGTAAATGTCAGCTTTAATGCAATGTTGGTAGAAAAAACCCTGGTAAATGATACACCATAGCAATGTATCGCTAAAAGATTCAGAAGGGTGAAAAAGATCTTGGAGTGAGGGTGAAGCCAGACCTCCGACCCTATGAAACAATGTATTAAGGCCAGCAAATAGAGCTAATAGAGTGTTAGATTCATTACCAGAAGTGTTAAAGTAGAAGGTGCGAAGGTTATTCTAAAGCTTTATCTGGCTCCTAGTCAGGCCTCCCTAGACTATACGGTTCAGTTTGGGTCCTCCATATTAAGGATGGATATAGCCTTGTTAGAAAACAGTGCAGAAGAAGGATGACCAAAATGAACAGGGATGCGTAACTATTAGTTATGAGAGAGATTGAGTTATTAAAATTTACACTCACTCCGAGAGGACGCAGATAAAGGGGCGAATCTGATAGAGTTTTTTAGTGGATAAGGGATTTAATAAAGGAGAGGTAAGGAAGTTCTTACGGCTTTTAACCATGGGTAGAACAAGAAGTAACGGATTCAGCTGGAAAGCGTAGATTTAGAAAGGCAATAGGGAAAAACTGTTCCCAAAAATAGGGGTGGTGGAATGATGAATGGTCTCATAGACAGGTAGTTCGTGGGAGTCATTAGGGGAGCGCTTTAAAGAGGAGTTGATAGGTTCATGGATGGGGTGAAAGGGTGGATGTAGGTAGTGTAGGTGACATGACCTACCACGTGTTAGGCCTCGCGGCCTCTTGTAAGCTTTCCTTATATTTCTTATGATTTCTTATGTTCTTATGTCCTTCTTCCGTGACCCTCGTCTCCCTTCTGATTACAAATTTCCAAATTACATTGAGCATGTAAACGCATTGTTGGCCATGTTGGGCAGCACTTACTGTTGTGAACAACTCTTTTCAAAAAATGGAAATATAACAATTCTCGCATTCGCTCCAGTTAAGTGACCCGCCACCTCAATGACATTCTGCTTCTTGTCTACCTCAGCAATCGATCCAGTAACATTGCATCACTTCTCGCCTGGCAACAGCACCAACCATCCCACTAATTTGCATGTCTCTTTGAAAGAACTGTTCCTGCATCATCTGATTTGCATGTTTTTTCAATAAATTTCTAGTAATCTAGTCAGTGGTTTGCACCTGCTTTTCTACAAAAAATTTTGTATATTGTCAACAAAACTGTTTGGTCCTGCAGTCTCCTGATTTGCATGTATTTCATAAATTTCTTGTAATCCTAGTCACTGTTTGCCTGCTTTGCTATTTTTTTTTGTATATTGTTACAGAACTGTTTTCTCAGTCAATGATATTGCATGTTTTTTTCAAAAATTTCTTGTAATCTAGTCACTGGTTTTGCCTGCTTTTCTATAACATTTTTGTACACTGTCACTTTCGGTTCTCTTTGGCACTCCGGCCCGCAGGCTACTCCTAGAAGCTTTCTCTGGCCCTCGCACTGAAAAGGTTGCCGACCCCTGGTTGGGGGGGTAGTCGAGGATTTAGATAGTGGAAGTGGGTGGAGTAGATATTGACTTCTTGGTATATTTGGTTTGATAATGAGTCCAATTTCAAGGTGCCCAGCGTTTGGTGAAGGGGCCTCTTCTGGTGGGAGGCCCGGGGCCCAGTTCCCGTGGCCTCCCCCCCCAAAGTCCGGCCCTGCTAACACCACCACTTATTACCTCCTAGCTCCCATTATCACTAACACCATCCCCACTTATTACCTATATATAGTAACACCACCGGAACCTATTACCTGCTAACACCACGTTCACTTACTACCTGCTAATATCACAACATTATCATACTAACGCCACCACCACTTTGTACCTGTTAACGCTACCGCCCTTACATATTAGTAACGTCACTACCACTATCTACTAACACCACCACCACTTTACGCTCACTTCATTGTATGTCTCATTTTTGCACCTTATTGCTCTCTTCATCATTATCATCTATTAACCTCATCCACTGTTCGCCATCCTCACTCATAACCCCAACATAATTTACCTCAGCCGTCCCTAACACCATCCACTTTTAAACACCATCAAATACCAATATTAACAATCACTGGTAATTATCGTTCTGCATTACTATCACTACCACAATATCCAACGTCACTGCTATACCCACTGACCGTTTGAGGATAGCGCAGTTAAGGAGTTCTTTGAGGTGAGCAGTTAGAGGAACGAGGTCGTCAGGAATGTCCTCAAAAGGTAGCATATAGTTGTAAGATATCTGCAAGAGAGACACAGCTGCGTATAGTTGTAGGAACTTTATTAGGTGAACCCTTGTACGTGTAGACTTGAAGAATATCCACTGCGTCCTTCGATCCTATTTGGGGGGAAATCAATACAACGCCTGTATTCACACGGCATAGGAGCGTAAGGCATTGCTGTTGCACACATTATGGCAAGGGCTAATGATCTCTCCTAATGATCGGGCAATAACGATGGATTAGGTGTTTATCAATCCTATACCTTCATTAAACATTACTGATTTCTGCTTCAGACTCCCATGATACTGGGACTCCAGACTCTTACTGGTGGTACAAGCTGATATGTAAACAAATGAAATACATACATTTTTTTTAATGAAATCAAGACCTACGGATTTCATGGCAAACTTTATTTTCATGCATATAATTACGGTCAGTAAAACGCCATGTCGTTCACTTGGCTTAGAACCCATGGTATAATTGTGTAAATAATAACAATGAATCTTGAATATACCTGATGGCAAATGGAGGTGAGAAGGGGCGTGAGTGCCGTAGACTCCGGGGAGGTCCCGACAAAACGTATCACCAAGATGGGCTTGGTATGGGAAAGCCATTCGACGCAGCTGGAGGCGCATTTGGCGAGGAGGGAGGTCTTTCCGCAACCGCCCGCCCCGTGTAGCAGTAAGGGGTTCACCGACGGGCCCTTGATGTAGTCTTCTACCTTCTTGACCTCCTCCTCTCGTCCGTAGAACACCTGCCTCGCATAATGAAATCTGGTGTGAGTGAATGAATTAAGGAACTAATAAACAAAATGAGGAAATTTATAGATAAAAAATTGTACATGCATTATCTGATATTTTTTTTTACTTGTTTTGAATCAAATAACCTTATTTCTCTTCATTATGATTTTTTTTATCAACGATTCTTACTAATATTGCAAACCTTTGATATATCTATCGTTTATTATTTTATGTTAGACATACACTGGAATATGTGGCTGAAATTTAAACTTTGAGAACGCATTGGTATATATGAGTCTACTCTCACCTCTTCACTTGTACCTGTTTGTAATTGTATTTAGCATGACAGTCATATAAGTTGAACATATTGTGGGTATCATTTTTTTTTCTATATGTATGGAATACTTCAATTTTGCTCACGACCTTTTTAATCCACCTATACCCGCATTGCCACACATAACATTAAACACTTTCTACCAACGAAGCCTCATATCACGTTCTACTAGGTCTTCCCTCACCGTGACAGAATTTTTTACAAGCATGAAGGTGTTGTAGGATCTCAGTTATTATCTGGCCTTGCGCTGACGAGTCTTCCTTCCTCATGGCGCGGTCAATCAGCTTGGTCATGCCCTTGTAGAAGTCAGTACAGAACTGCTGCAGATACTCTCCATGCGTCTCCTTGGCCAGGCCCTCACGCCCTATCCACTCCACTGTGTATCTGAAATCGGAGTGGGTGTGGCGAGGTGAAAGCAAAGTATATTTTCCTGACTCGTTGCATTTGGAATTCTAAGGAGCGAAGTATTTAACTGATCCTAATTTTTTTTTTTCGGCTGCTACAGTGTTGTTTATAAAGCTATATTTTACTTTGTTTTTACACCTTCGTTTTTTCTCGTCCTAGGACGAGTCGTTCATCCATAGAATTTAAAGATTTTTCAATATCACTGCTTCATGATATGTTGCGTGTCATAATGTACACAATAAATTATATGAAAAACCATATAAAGTATACAAAAAAACATGATCAAAGGGCTTACAAACCTTGCTGATTTTTGTAATCTCATGCGGTATGCTGTAATTTTGGTCTTTCCTTCATACATGAAAAGTTTTTTTTTAACCCTGAGCCATTTTCACATTGACGGGCTACTTATGAATAAGGTTGTTACACAAGAACTTGGAATTTCACCGAGCCCTCAATTTGTCATTGTCGATCATTAGGTAATCATGTAACATGTTGTCTCGATTCTTGAAAAAAAAGCATGTATGTTGATATTGATTTTGCAGTCTACGATATCTTACAATGCCATGTTTTATTACCTCTAGCACTCAGGATCCCATAGGTTCGAAAAAACTAGGATCACAAGACATTTTCCCTAAACCTTATACATACAATTCTGGTAAGTGTGATGAAAATTATTTTAGCTTATAGGAGCTTTAGTGCACTGGATATTCTCCCCTTTATGTTGAATATACAGACAGTATATTGACACACAGTTCTAGAGTAAAGTCGTCCTCCCCAAACTTATCTCCACCGTGAGCCCTTCTTTAATTGATAGGTATATATTGACATATTAAGATTCCAGGTTTTTACTTGTATATAAGAATGGGTATTATTGTCGGGGACATTTGGAAATTGCCAGGTTTTATGTACGCGTATTATCACTCAATCAATCATTGGGGGATACCTCCGGGGGGCGCGTCACCTGCGCCCCACCCTAACGACGCCACTCCCGGTCACCACCGACAGTTCCCATGCGGCTCCCTTCCTATACAAGCAACTCTCGACAGAAATCATCAACTTGCCCAGCCACGAGCCTTGTGTCGTTCCCCTTGGCCTCCTTTAACCGGCCCGTGATTATCTCTTGCAGATACAACGATGGGAAGGGTCTGGTTTCAAAGAGACGTGCCAACATGGCCCATATAGTCGAAATGGCGCGACGACTATCAGGTATAGGGCTTCAATTCAGTCTCACAGGTGCAATCGCTGATTTGACACGTTCAATCCCAGCGATACTCCGATGATTCTGCGACGACATTTATACCAAAGGCATAGCGATTCGCCTCATCAAGTCGCTATTTAGTGGTCCATTTTTCACAACCATAGAGTAAGCCAGGGATCACCAAGCGACTGAAGATCCGGATTTTTGGTCTCCTGCACGGTAGGCTACCAACAACGCCAATACTCGTGCTGAGCAAGTCCATAACACCGTGGGCTATGCCAATCCGCCATAATACTCTTTGATCGCGACCTGCCATCATTATGGACTGCGCTCCAAGTATGTAAAACCTAAAGCTCTCAATGTCCTCGCCGCCACGCATGAAAGACTGTACTGTTTCATCTAGTAAGCCTCACAAACACCTGGCCCTTTGGTCTTGAGCATGACCTTCCAGTCCCACAGGCTTTGCCTCCTCTTGCAGCGCCTCGATCGCCATCCACCAGGACCTCCAGCGCTCAGCATAGATTCCTGCATTATCGGCAGAAATAGATCATTGATCTTGGTGTTGCCGAGGGATGCTCCACTCCTTTGATCTACAACTATGCCCAATCCCAGTCCATACCAAGTGTTGACAGGTTATGGGGCAAGGACGCACCCTTGTCCTGGCATCACAGGAAAGGCTAATACACCTCCCCCACACGTTACAGCACTCTCTTCCCAGAGTACATACAGTCTCATACCAGTAGTGCCTTGCGGAATCCCGGCCGAAGTCGCGAGATCCGAGTAGTGACTCACGATGCACTATTCAAAACGCCTTTTCTTGAGATCTACATAGCTACAAGCATCCCCTGTCGAACGAAGCTTTAAGCTTTTGCGAAAGCCCGAAGCTTTAGTATACGATTCATACTTGTTGACTTACCATGCGTTAACCCAGACTTGCTGTATGTATGTACGTGTATTATTCGTATGCTAAATCTCCCAAAGGACAACAGTAAAAAAAGATTGCTAGACTTTTTGTGGCGCAGACTAAAATACTTATAATTTATTATACATTTGTGGTGTGTATCAGTCTCCCCTGACTTGTGCATCATAGCCGAAATTGTCAAATTTGCTAGAGGAAAACGGGAAATTACCATAATAATTGGAAAGAAATCGATGGTATAAGACCATTTCAAATTCCGAAAGGAAAGTCATGTCACCACTTGTTGGTTTTTTTCTCTCCAGATTGATTATTTATATTATATATATATATATATATTATATATATCATATATATTATAGTATATATATATATATAATATATATATATATATACACAAGGAGAATGGTGGACAGACTCATCTTTTTACATGGACATGAAAAAATTGAGCAAATTATCACATATAGGTTATTTTGAATATAGAAGAAATTGAAGGGCTTTAAGAATCAATTATGAAATGATGGCAAGACTCCTGAAAATAAAGGAAACAGACCAGTGGGGGTTTTTGCTATAAGCAAAATTGCCTAAGCAAATCCCGCCTTAGGCAGTGATATCCCGGGCTCGATGGTAGCCTTGTAAGTTCATTCGAGGACTCTGATGGATGGGCTCTCCCCGTGGTTGCGCCAGGTTAGGATTTTTGTATAGTGAAGCCTGTGATTAGAGCTCATGCCGCCCCATGTTGTCCACCGATCCTTGCAATCGAAGGTAGAGTTAATGCTACCGTGGTTGTTCTTATGCCAATCGCGGTTGGAGACGTGGCTCTTAAGTGGATATTTCGTCCTCATGTGTGGGATATAACTCGGGTCACCGGACACGCCACTCGAAACGCTAACACTCTGCTACCCGTCTTCCCCTGTACTACAGGTGCGCCCTGAGGTTAGCAACGATAAATCATATGGGGGAAGTGATAAGGGCAACACAGGGACTTGTCTTAGCATCAATGATGTTCTTGATATACATAAATGGCCTGGCAAACGGAGTCCAAAGCTATTAAGTCCTTTTTGGGGCGGATGATGCAAAGTTGTGCGAAAGATATATAGCCATCAATAATTGCGAAAAATTGTACTGTACATAGTGTTGACGCGTAGCTAAGATATACTTGGTGATCCCCATTCCTCCACCCTGCAGGAACAGATAGGTGACCCATTGCCGCAACTCAGGACAAATGTACACGACAAGGTAGTTAGCTTGGTGTTTACACATGCCGGCCTCACGCCTGTTTGTTAGCAACCCCCTTTCAACCTTTGTCCCTTTGTATATTAATCTAAATACAGTGTAATATCTAGGTTGGGCAGCGCATTTTTTTTCCCCACTTCCGCTATCGCATTCCGCATTCCGCCTGCACCATCCGCAATTCAATTCCCGCAATTATTTTCAGATATGCCTTTTTCCACATCGGAATTTCCGCAATTTTCGCAACTAATTTTGACCTAAATAAACCAACAACCTACATTAACAAAAAATTTTCTCTAGACTCGCGTAAATACCTACAATTTAAAACAAAAAATGTTCTAGCCTTCCTTTATTAGTGTTTTTAATACTTCTATATTCCTATTCTGTTTTCTGTCTATCTTGTTTACTTGTCCCTTCACAATTAAGTCTTTGATCTCTTTTAGTGGTTTTTCTTTACTTTTACAACTTCACATCTACTGCTAGTATCCACTAATCTAAGTAATCTACTAATCTTCCTCCTCCTCCCACTTCTTCTGTTCAGCATTTAGAGGTTGCCCTTCAATCACAAGCTTCTCAAAGGTTGTTGGGCTTCAGCCGCATGCCTCTTCGCCTCAGATTTCAGACCCATGCTGAACAGCCTCTCCACAGCCGCGGAGGAGGGCACAGGGTTGTTGTGATTGATGAACAGCCGGCATAACTTGTCAGTGTCGTCTCCCCATATTTGGCGGGAACTTATATTCACGCGGGCTCTTTGAAGGTGGTGACCGTTCCAATGATTGCTATTGCGTTTCAAAATTTTGGCGGTCCGCAACCGCATTCGCAATTTTTTCAGGCAATTTGCAATTGCGCAATTCCGCAACCGATTACCCATTCCGCAAGTTGCGAATTGCGGACTTGCGGACTAAAATTGCGGAATGCCCACCTACTGGTAATATCCATCTCATCCTACTTCCCACTGTGTAGTTCACCACCACCAACATGACTCAATAGGAATACCCACCTCAAGACATCCAGCCAACACGAGACCCTTTTTGCCTACCCCCCAGTCGCCCCTCCACACTACCTACTACGAGCTTCAAAATCGCGTCGAGTCCCTTGCTGGTGTTTTGGCCGACCGTCGTAACCTCTGGGGTGGATAGTCAGTATTTGTGTCAACTGCCGGCCCGTGAGAGCTGGCATACGTACTACACAAGCGAGTTCTAGGCACATCAATTTTTTGACTTATTTTACACATATGTTAATTCCTTTTACCAGCCTAATTGAGCATGTTCTGCCCATTAAATTAAATAGCTTTGTTTTGTTCGCCCACATGTCCTAGGCTTAATGTAAAAAAAATGGGCCCCGTGATGTTTTGTGAGTACATTTAACGTCCTGCCACCACTGTACCAGAAACTGGCTGACCCACACCACCGCGCCCGCCTCCTCATCAGTTTAGCACACCCATATAAGACTTCCTGCACCTAATTTGGAACCTTAAATATTCATGTGTTCATTCACAGTGTATGTATGGTACTCGCGGTTTATGTTGAAATCACCTGTAATGGTCTGGGAGAAATGATGATGGAATATAGAGAGCGTGGTGCAGTGGATCCACGCAACCAGTCGATTGTACAGCGGTGATTTTTGTATGTCTCCGCGCGGGGCAACGGATCGAATTTTTTTTAAATGTAGCCCTACATCCGCTCCCAAGCCCGCTCCCACCTCGCTTTGCCACTACCACGGCTTCGTAACTCTAGCTCCGGCCCTACTTCCGTCTACTACCACATCAGCACATGAACTGGTCCCAGCGTGATAGTCAGCTACGTCGGGACTAGAATGGTAGCATCGTTTCTGGTCTGGTGACATATCTTGTGTATTCCTTTTGTGTGTGTGTGTATTCGTGGTCGCCACGCGTGGCCTCAAGCTGTTTTCTTCTCCTGCCTGTCAGCTATCATCCCATGCCTCATGCATCCTCATGCATCCCCAATTACATAAAAGTTTTGTATAGGTCAAAAAACTTTAATATCATCAAACACTTGATATGCTAGAAAGAACGGATATATGCATAAAGTAGATCTGTTTGGGAATGTGACAAATTTATTCCAGTCCAATGTTCGTCTGGGTCAATAGTTTCATTGTAAAGGATAAACCAAATTCAAGCCAGTAGTTGGTTTTATTTTGCAGCCAAAATGTTGAAACTTTATTTTCATACATACGTGAAATTCCTAGTTCTTAAAATTGTGTCCCATCTTTCGATGTGGCAATAATACGTGTATATCTTAGTTCCTCAAAGAATGATAGTTCTTATTGTGAAAGGGCGAACAATATTTACAGTGTGGGATAAATAGTTGAGCGCATGTATATATAGTCTTACTCCTGCTGTACGTATATTCTCTCTCTCTCTCTCTCTCATCTCTCTCTCTCTTCTTCCTCTCTAGTCTACTCTCATCCTCTCGCTCTCGTCTCCCCCTCTCTCTCTCTCGCTCTCTCTCTCCCTCCTCCTCCCTCACTCCCTCCCTCCCTCCTCCTCCCCCTCTCTCCCTCTCCCTCTCGACTCTCTCTCTCTCTCTCTCTTCTCGCTCTCTCTCTCTCCTCCTCTCTCTCTCATCTCTCTCTCTCTCTCTCTCTCTCTCCTCTCATCTCTCTCTCTCTCTCTCCTTCTCTCTCTCACTCTCTCTCTCTCTCTTTCTCTCTCTCTCTCTCTCTATTTATGTTGTTAATATTTTGCCAATACTTATACTTGCTGTGGCTGACGCGAGCTCTGCCTTAGCAGCCACTCCGGTGGAATGATGGCATTACAAAAAAAAAAAGGCAGTGTAGGAACTACCTTGGGGGGGGGGTCTCCGGACCGGTGGAGGTGAGAGTGGCCAGAGGGAACGATCTAACTAACGCAGCATCAGCGGCGGTGGCACCTGGATTTCCTGGCTGCGGATGCGGTGGCAGGCCGTTCCCTGAGGTGGGAGGTTTGCCTCGCACGTTCGGGGGTAGTGTTGGAGTGGCAAGGGGAGGTGACCTTGCAGTGTCACAGGTTGATGTCAACAGCGCCCCTGACGGATTTCCTTCAAAGCGGGAAAGCCGCGGCGGTAGACGTGTAGTCCGGTCCCGTATGTCGGGTCCGGGGCGATTGGAATGGGATCTTGGGGAGTGGTGGTAAGCTGTTGCAGCAGCGTACCAGTAGGCAGAGAGTGATGACAGGGTCGACTGTGGCCTCGTTTTGCTGGCGGAACCAGCGTGCGAGCAGACTTTATTTAAGGAGAGTTTTCTCGGAAGAGACTGGGGCATGAACGCCGTATTGGGGTTGGGGGGCAGCAGCTGATTTTGGCAGCTCTGTCAGCTGCTTTGTTGCCACTAAGGCCTACTGCATGGAACCCCATTGAGGGGTTTTGCAGCCACGTGCACACAGTCGAAAAACTGGCCGTAGTGAAGGTGCGAGGTAAATGTTGTCCTGTGGATTGTGTCTCTGAGGCCTGGATAGAGGATTTTTCTGTGTATGATGACATGGGGGGGGAGTGACTCTCAAGGGCGTTGTAAGAGCGCACGAATGGCGATAGTTCCCTGAGAGCAGCTGGCGCCATCGTTAGGCGCCCTGTTTTCGGGCTTGTCCGCTCACAAAAGCCGCTCCTCTGCTCCTGTGCAGATCTACTGACCCGTCTGTGACGATAGTGAGGGAGCAGGGGACGTCCAAGTCCTTCATGACCTGCCGATTTCCAGCATAGGGCAGCGGGGAGCCAGTTTTCCTTTTGGGTGCTCAAGACTGTGGAGATGATGTGGTGATTGGAGAGGCTCCAAAGGCGTGGCGTGGCGAAGTTTGGTGAGGGAAGTCCTCGCCCTTGCTGAGGCGGGTTCTGTTTCCAATCGTGAGCAATTGCTTCCGCAGCGCACGCTGGCCAACATTGCCGCCGAAGGTTATTCGGGGCCCTGGCAAGAATGAGGTGCAACACTGATCTATATAACCATGATCGTGGCGGAAGCCTGGCTCACACTGTTCCAACTGTCCCCGACCCTCTGTCCGTAACCAAAACAAAGCATTGATCTTCTGCGGCTCGCGTTGCTGTCCTGCTGTGTTAATCGCCTCGTCATCCAGGCGGGTGCTTGCTGTCTGGCTGTGTTTCGCCTCGTCCAGGGACAAGCTGTGGCTGCTATGTCCTGTACAAACAGACCAGGGACCCCTGGAATTTCGGCAAATCTTTCCACCTGTGAGAAACACCACACACCACCACGCACCCACCACAAACACACACACACACCCACACCCACCCACCCACACCCCACACCACCCTCAAACCCACCACAACCCACCCCACCCACTACACCCACACCCACCCAAACCCAGACACCACACCCTACACACACACGCACACCCACACACACACCTCACTCCCTACCTCAAGCCCCATCCCTCTTAATCCATTACCCCTCCAGTCATCCACCTACTATTTAAAAAAAAAATAAAGGTGGATATGGTATACTTTTTTTATTAAGTAGATATAGATATAAGTATATTTTTTTTATACTTGTTACAATAGTGGGGAACGGAAGCAGACCTGAGTACGGTTATGATACAAATTATCATAGCGTTCCTAATAGCGGGGATTGTCTAATGGAGCTATCTTTATTTTGTGAAAAAAAAAAAAAAAAAAGTATCCTTGTGTTAAAGTTAGGTTAGGATGTTCATCTACAACCTATAAGTGTTAGGTTAGGTTTTCATTAAAACCTATAAGGTTAGGTTAGGTTTCATTCAAACCTTAAGGTTAGGGTCGGTTATCATTAAAACCTTTAAGTTCGTTAGTTTCAATTAAACCTATAAGGTTTTGGTTAGGTTCATTAAACCTTTAAGGTAGCTAGGTTGGTTTCATTAAAACCTGGATAGGTTAGTTTAGGTTTCCTTAAAACCTTAGGTTAGCTAGGTTAGGTTTCATTAAAACCTATAAGGGTTAGGTATGTTTCATTAATATTATATTTTTTTTTTTTTGGGGGGGTTTGCGCAAAATATAACTATCCTCCATTGAACAAGCACCTATTGTAGGCCAAGAAAATAGTTGATGTCTCTTAAAACGACCGCAAAACTCTCGTCCATTATTACCAAAAGTTGTTTCGTAGTCTATATGAAACCATAGTCGTGTTCGTACCAACTCAGCTCAGAGTTTTGAACTTGGACTACTAGATTACGAAACGACAAACCAGTTATGTACGAAATTACTCAAAATCAGTGTACGAGCTAATCTTTCAATTCAAATATACCTAATTAGAAAAGTTTTTTTTTGATTAGGGCAAAGGTTTTTGATGTATTTAAACTTCTCTGTACTCCCCGATAGTTAGCTTCTATGGACCACTGTGGCTCGCGCCGTACCCGTGGCCGCGGCGGTACGGGGCTGGCGCCGTTATAGTGGACGAGAACTGCGCGTTCGCTCATTAGGTCAAACACACACACACTCGGGGATACACTGCACTCTTAGCCTCTCGCTATACCACATACAACCAAACATGTCACGTAACACACCTGTAACGGCCTCGCAACACACCGTCCTACACACCTGTACGGCCTCTCGCAACACACCTGTCACTACACACCTGTAACGGCCTCGCAACACACCTTTCACTACACACACCTGTAGCGGCCTCGCAAGAACCCCTGTCACTACACCACCTGTACGGCCTCGCAACACACCTGTCACTAACAACACCTGTACGTCCTCGGCAAACACACCTACCTGTCCTACACCTGTACGTCCTCGCAATACACCGACGTCACTACACACCTGTACGGCCTCTGCAACACACCTGTTACTAGCACACTGTACGGCCCTCGCAAGACACTTCACTCCACACCTGTACGCCGTCGCAACACACCTGTTGTCTGTGTTATCAACCGTAAATAAATAGCTTGGAAGGTTCGACGATGCACTATGTTGGAAGTTTAGTATAGTAGTAGTATAGGTGTTAATAGTATTTGTATGTGGGTTAATGTAGTAGTAGGTAAGTTACGTGGATGCGGAGATTGAGCAGTTGTCGATCCAGATGCCCAGTTTGGTGCACGTGACCCAGAAAGTGGTGTGGTCCCAGAAATAGAGGCGGCGCGCCGGCGCAGTCACACCTAAATGCCAGTGCCTTGGATTTTTGCCACAATTCAGCTTTCAAGCCTAATTCCCTACCACTTGGTGGTGATGTCAGTCAGCAGGTTCTTGGCTCGTTGTGCGTGGGCCGGGGCCCATTGCATTAGAGGGCAAGGTCGTCCGCATAGCAGAGAAATTTTGGTACCGCGGGTGGGAGTGGGAGAGAGATGCTTTCCTTCAATTAAGATGTTATTGAAGGGGCTCAGAAATCTGCTCTGGAGTGTTCCGTTTTTCATGTTGATGATTGAGACGTCTCCTCCTACTGCAACTCGGCCCCTCGGCCGAGAGGAAAGTCGTGACCATATTAGGAGTCTGTCCTACTCCTTGCGGACCATACGCGAAAAGGATCACTGGTATTTGGTGAGCTCGAAAGGCTTCTCGAGATGCGAGAAAGGCTACTGTGGTACTCCAGAACTGGCAGCGCATAGTAGAGTGGATAGGCAATTCACTGTTCCCGTGCCCCGCCCTGTAGTCAAAGAGGTCCTTGATGAGGGGCAACGACCGCCCAGGTTAGCCTGTTTCAGCACTATCCCGCTCCTGGTTTTTGCCCACATAGCTGAGGAGGGAGATAGGGCGCAGGCAACTAGATTTTGGGCTTGGAGATGGGTATGGAGGTGTCCTCCTTACATTTTTTATGGTAGTTTGCATGCCTCCCGGAGGCGTTTGAAGAGGTGAGGAGGCGGAGTGACATCTGGCCTGCCGTTGGTGATCATGGAGTATGTAATTCCTGTCAGCCCCGGGGGAAGTAAGCCCCAATACTTTCTTGAGTGCCTGGCGGTAGTGTTCGAGGAGCGTGAGGGGTGTGTTGGTGTTTGCCTGATCCTCACAGGCTCGGTCACTTGATCGTGTTCTTACTGGCAGGAGCTCTGTCATCTGTCCTCCGTCCTCAAACGGTAGATTGTCAGTGCCGGTACTAGTTGGCAAATGATGAGGCGATCCTCTCTCTGCTGTCGCGAGCAAGGGTCAGGGTGGGGGGCATAATCGATGGGCCGCTTGGAATGCCTGCGATTACTGTGTAACTGTCGCCACATTTCTCCGAGTGACTAGTGGATCGAGTCCCTCGACACCATTTAGCCAGTGCTCCCCTCCGATGTCACTTTCCTCCTGTTGGCGGACACTGACAACTGCACTGAGGAGCGCCCTGTTTTTCACCCATTGTTCTTCGGCGAGAGTGACAAGACACTCTCCCCTCTGTGGTCGGCTGTTAAGTGGCGTGGGTGTTACCGCGGGAGGTTGGGTGGGTTTAGCATGATTTTCAGGTGGGCCTTGATTTTTTGTTGCACGGAGGGGGTTGAAGCGAGGAATTTAGGGGTGTGAGCGGGAATTGACTTTGTCGTCTCTGGATCGTGAATCCACCGCAGTAGGGGAGGAAACTCCTCGAGGATGTTGGAAGGGGTCGTTGTTCGGGCGGGCTGTGGGAGGAGCCCCCATGTGTAAAGGTTCCCTGGTGGAGCCCTCAGGAGTGTTCTCCCGCCATGCGGCTTGGCCCTTACGTATTCCCTGGGGACGTGTCGTCGCCTCTCTTCGCATTTGGGGTTCCATGCGTGGTGAGCTTTGCCGCAGTTTTTTTTTTTTGTTTTTTTTTACATCACAAGGAACTGTCCAAGGGCACAACAACAAATGGGTAGCACAGAGCCCGCTTAGTTGCCAGTCCCTATAAAGCAGCAGTTAGGAGAATAAATAAAAAAGAGGGGTGAGCAATTTATTCGGGATGTGTGCTTAATACTCGTCTTTTGCAAAGATTTTAAGACATAGGAAAGGTGGAAAAATAGAAACAGGAAGAGAGTTCCAAGTTTACCAGTGAACGGGATGAACGATCAAGATTTAACTGATTAACTCCTTGCATTAGGAAGCTGGACAGAATAGGGATATAATAAGTAGAAAGCTTGTGCTGCGAGGCCGGCGGAAGGGGGAGGCATGCAGTTAGCAAGTTCAGAAAAGAGCAGTGAGCATGAAAATAACGTAAAGGAGGCAAGAAAGCAACTTGCGGGCGGTGATTTTTAAAGATTATACACTCATTCAAGGAGAGGAGTTTGATGAGACGAAAGCTTTTGACTCACCTGGTTAGGAGAGCTGTATGAGTGGATCCGCCCAACTGTGAGCATACTCCGATCATGGCGGATAAGGACCCCTGTAGACAGCAATTCGGAGGGAGAAAAAAAAGGATCGCAGACGCCACAGGACACCTAACTTCTTAGAAGCTGTTTTAGCAGAGTAGATGTGAGATTCCGTTCGATTTTAGTAATTACTTTTTAGTCCCTAGAATGTTCATTGTAGAGAAGGAGACAGGTTGAAGTGTCATTGAGAAGAGGGGATGTATCTGGTAGGTTTTGCTCGCGTATATAGGTGAAGAAATTGGGTTTTTGAGGCATTGAACAAAACAAGGTTGCTTTGCCCCAATCATAAATTATAGAAAGTCCAGAAGTTTAGGCAGCTCGTGGCATCTCTCCGTGAATCACTTAGTTCCTGTTTAGTTGACCGTCCTAACTAAACGCTTGAAAAATGCCATTGTAGAATCATCAGCGGAGGAATGGATAGGGCTTTTGACTTAGACTTAGATGATCATTAATGAATAATTATAATAGAAAGAGAGTGGGTGATAGGACTGAACCCTGTGGAAACACTATTTTATAATTTAGGAGAAGAACACGTCCGTCTAGCCAATACTAGTAGCTAAACTAGAACAACGTCCCGTCTAGTAGCTACAATACGAACGTTTGAAAGAAAACTTAGATAAAGTACAGAGGAGAAGGATAAGAAACCGAATGAGGTAGTTTGGAAATTTAAAGATTTTGTGCCAGCTCTATCCAAAAGCTTTTGAATAATGTTAAGGGCACAGCAAGTTTCACCGAAACCCCTAAAGGGGATGGACCACAAGATTCGTTAGAAAGCTAGAAGCTCGCCAGTAGATCGCCCTTTGTCGGAAACCGTACTACGATCAATAGATGTAAGCAGATAATGCTTAAGAATCTCTTATACGTATAGATTCAAAAACTTTAAGAAAGGCAGGAAGTCAAAGCTATAGGACGGGTGTTTTGAAAAGTTATAACGGTCCACCCGTCCTTAGGAACAGGTTGGATGTGAGCAAACTTCAAGCAGAAGAACGGTGGCAGTAGATAGACAAAGACGTAAAGTTTACGCAGGCAGTGCAAGCACAGAAGCACAGTTTTTGGAGAACAATAGAGGGACCGCCGTCAGAACGGTAAGCCTTCCGAGGATCTAGGCTAGAAGGGCAAGAAACATCATTCCGAAGGATCTTAATGACAGGCATAATATAGTCAGAAGGGTGGAGGAAAGGAGGAACAGCCCTTCATCAACCAGAGAGTGAAATTTTTAGCAAAGGTTTGAACAAGAGTTCAGCCTATAGACGTAGATGAGACAGCTGTAGATGCCAGTCTTGGGTGAAGTATAGAAGGGAAATATGGCAAAAAAATATTGTTAGAGATGTTATTAGCTAGATAGTCAGAAGTAACGAGAGAATTTGATTCAGAAAGATTTTGAACATTTCCTATGAATGAAAGAGTTTTTTTTGGTAAGTTGAAGTAAAGATTTGGCATGATTACGGGCAGATATAAAGGGCATGATGGTTCCAGGAGAGGATGCTTCGGTAACGTTTGTGATCCCACCTCTCTATCTCGGACAGCATGAGACCAAGCAGAGTTAAACCAGGTTGACGGGCTTTAGTATTAAGAAAGTGTGTGGAATGTACGCCTCCTGCCAGAGATATGACCCAGTTTATGAAAGCTCTGCATCCCAAAGAGATGTCCTTTGACATGGAAGCAGTAATCATTCCATGGAAAATCAAGTAGTACTTGCCTTAGGGTCTTCCCCTTAGCTGAGTTGAAGTGCCAGAATCACCTCCGCTTAGGTGTTCCCGAGAACGGACCGTAGGCGTATGAACAGGGTTACAGAATAAGACATTGTGATCAGAGACCCAACGGGAGAATAGTTTCACAGACTAAGCAGAAGGGTTAATAGTTATGAACAGATCAAGAATTTTTTTTTTGTGTTTTTTGGCGTGTCTCCAAGGCGGTCCAGGAATACTGGTAAGTGGTGCTGCACCAGCTGCTCTAGCTCTTGGAGGATAGAAAAGTTTGTAGGCTTGTTTCCCCAGGTTGGTCAGTGAAAAGATGAAGCCAAAGCGGTGGTGAACATTGAAGTCCCCAAGAATGAAATTGTTCAGCTAAAGGAAATGAGATGAGATATGCTCCACTTTTGATGTTAAATAGTCGAAGAATTTTACATAGTCAGAGGAGTTGGTGAGAGATATACAGCACAGATAACTTTAGTAAGTGGGTGCTTGAGTCGAAGCAGATGGTAGAAAATTCCGAAGATTCAAAGGCCGTGGGCACGAGAGCAAGTGATGTCCATTGCGCACATATACTCAACAGCCAGCTTTTGTGTTGAAAATTGAATAGAGCAGTAGGAGGAGACAGAAAAGGTCTTGTGTCTGTGCTCAACAGACGACATGAGTTTTCGGTGAGGAAAAAGACATGAGGTATTAGAGGGGTGAGATGATGTTCAACAGAGAGAAAGTTAGATCTAAGGCCGCGATGTGCGAAGTTTGAAGGAGAGAAGGCTAGAAGAAAGTATCAAGACACCTCGAGTCGACATCTTGAAAGACTGCCGACCTGGGGATATTTTTATCCCCTCCCCATTTGGATTCCGAGGCAGGGCGATTGACAGGCATAATAAATTTTGAATGAAGATAGTGTAAGGGATGTAAGTGCATGATGTAATGTGAGTATAGAGGAATTGTCCCCCTTTAGAGTGCAGGCTTGCAGCTACTCTCTTGTGTATCTGAGACCCTAAGGGATATGTAAAGGAGAGGACACGGGAAGTTCAATGATAAGTCTGCAGCACGGCCCTCAACGCCCGTAAGTACCGTCTCCGGGAGTATTTCACCATGGCGGCCAGGTGCCTGACTTGCCTACTCCCTACACAACTTTTGTTTTGGCAGGGCAGCACGATGGTATTTGTTCCTTCTTGTATTGTCTCCGAGATATCTGGAGGGTGTCGTAAGGGGCGCTGCATATGCCGCATTTCTTGGCTTCGCAGCGACAGATGGTTTGGGCCGCAAGCGTGGCAGCGGTAGCAGCGCGTGGGCTCCGGGGAGAGAGGCGAAGGTAAAATGTTCCCACACTCCCATGTTCACTGACTGGGTAGAGTTTGTCCCTCCAGTGTGACGCGAACCTGTCGTGTTGAGACTTACCATCTCTCGTGGTGTGCAGGCGAGTCGTCTCTCTCCTTTCCTCATCTCTCTCCTCTCTCTCTCCTTCTCTCCTCTCTCTCTCTCTCTCTCTCCTCTCTCTCTCTCGCGGGCTCCTCTTCTCTCTCTCTCTCTCATCTCTCTCTACTCTCTCTCTCGCTCCGCTCATCCGCTCGCAGCTCGCGCTCTCTCTTCCTCGCTCTCTCTCTCTCCTCATCTCGTCTCTCTCTCTTCTCTCTCTCCCTCTCTCTCTTCTTGAATATAGCATGTTTGTACTTCCTAGCAGTAGAGTTTGTAGAGTAAGAGAGAGAGAGAGAGAGAGAAATAAATTTATTAACGTAGCTACGTCTTGGTTTAGCATAATGATACTTCTAGATAAATACATAACATGTACTGTTTAGTATAAATGATTGAGAAAATCATATATCTTATTGCTAAAATAAGTTGTTGCTATTATTGTTCTTGTTTGTAAAATATGATCTAAATTATTTGAAAAGTACTGTTAATTTGAAGTCTACTGCTAGAAGTACAAACCTGCATATTCCAGAAGACAGAGAGTGAGAGAGAGAGAGAAGAGAGAGAGAGAGAGAGAGAGAGAGAGAGAGAGAAGAGAGAGAGAGAATATAGTACAGCAGGAGTAGACATATATACCTGTGCTCAACTTATTTATCCCTGCAAAATATTTGTTAACGCGCGCCCTTTATCCACCACATATTCCTCTCTGAGGAAAGAGTAGTAATATAACAAGTAATTATTCCACATCGAAAGATTAAATTTTAATACGATTTTCACGTATGTATGAAAATACAACGATTTTCAACATTTTGGGCAGCAAAATATACCAAAAATCTGGCTTATTTGGTTTTATCCATTTAAACAAGTGAACTATTGACCCTAGACGAAATCGACCTGAATAAATTATGTCCAGCTAACGAGATCTACCTATGCATTTTTGTTTTTTTTTTTTTCTATCCGTCTTTCGTTAGCAATTAGTTTTTGATATGTCATAAGTTTTTTAACCTTTATAAAACTTAGATTTCTTGGATTATTTTATTGATGAAATTTTTATCTGTTTATATGCAGAGGGACCCACACTCCGCAAGTTGAAATCTTTATTCTCTATACCGTTTCAGCCTATGCTGATACGGTTCTTCTGAGATAGCAATGAAAATGTGTTTTTCCATGCCAATTTCCAAGTTAGTGTATATTTGCCTTCAAAATTTGGCCAAATCTTTTTGTTCCCAGATTTTTGATGACACCTTGGTTTTCCTTTAGCTTTCGTACGTTCTGATCCGAATTCTGGGACTTAGTTTTTTCCATATATGTTTTTGAAATCTCTTTTTGGAGCCGTCTCAGCTTATTTATCCCTGTAAACTATCTTTTTACGCCTTTTGCGCCCGTTTGCTGCTATCACTTAACAATAGTGTAAATACACAATAAATAACTAAGTAATAAATATAAAATAAATAATAAATAGTAAAAGCAGTTTATTCCATACGGGTGTGTTGCTGTCGCGCGCGTTTTCTTTGGGTCTGCCTTAACTCCTCAATTTCTGTAATGAATCGAGTGACGGAGTGGTACCAGTGTGGCGACTTGCGTCGCCCGACATCAGATGTCGCTTATCATCTATGTGTCTGTGAGTGTCTGTGGGTGTGTAGCTCGCGTTTTGGTTCGGCGCGCTCTTGGTCATAACTGTATATTTTGATGCATACATTCTCTCAAGACAAGTGATATTTTTGCAACCTTATGTCATTTTTTCACTAACGTATCTATTTAGCTATGTGATATATGGTTACTACTCATTTCCCTTTTTTGTGTTCATGTGTGTCAACTCATTATAGGTGTATTTCCCTTGCTTATTTTGTTCTGCCATTCCATTATGTTCTCCTTAATGGCACCCTATCCATTAATCATGTTCATACAGCATGTTGGCATCCGCAAACTATGAAAATATTTTTTTACAAAAGAGAGGCATATGTATACTGTACTTAGTGTTCTGTGACCGTCTAGGATACTTTGGCACCCCTATATCATGCACCGCCTGGCACAAGATAGGGTGCCCAGCATCGGCCAGTCAAGGTCAAACGACATGGTAGTTTACTTGGGTATCTCCGGGCCCAGACAAGCCTCGTGGCCTGTCTGCAGCTTCGCTTTTAACCTTTATAATATATTATATATATATATAGATATTATAATATATAGTATATATATATATATATCTATATATATATATATGGTTAGTCAGATTGTGAACTATCATTTCGTGAATGCCTAAGCACTTATCAATCTGTGAATGACTTATTAACTTCGTCCATGAAATGCCTAACATCTTTGGTCTTTGCATGAAAAGGACCTCATTTTTAGTTTGGTCATTAGGTTAGGTTTAGGTTTAAGCTAGGTTAGGTTAGTGTAGATAGTTATATGATAGGTTAGGGCTTGGTAGATCTAGGGTATATATAAACTATCTTAACTCCTAACCTAACCTTTCCCTATTAACCTAACCAAGCCTAAACCTAACCTAATGAACTAAACTAAAATGTAAGTAATTTCATGCAAAGACTAAATATTTGTAGGCATTCTTCATGACGAAGTTATAAGTCATTTCACAGATTGACTAAGTTCTTAGTCATTTTCACGAAATGACTTAGTTTCACAATCTGACCTTAACATTATATATCTATATATATATATATATATATATATATATATTATATTATATATAATAATATATATATATATGAATATATATATGCATATATATAATATAGATATATATGTATTATAGATTAATATATATATTATATATATATATATATATATATATATATATATATTATATAATTATCGTATATATTATATATATATGCATATATATATATATATAATATATATATATATATATATATATATATATAATATATCATATATATATATTATATATTATATAATATATATATATATATATATATTATATATAGTATATAATATATATATATATATATATATATATAATATGTTTTTATATGTATATAATAGATATATAGATTATCTATATATATATATGTATTAATATATATAGCCATAAAGAGGGATGAAATTAGGCCCTTTACATAGTTTTTTGTTGAATTAACCATTATCCACCGACACTAATCACAAACATCCACATCCAAACACAAATCCAAAACACATCGAAACACATTCCACCGAATCCACCCCCCGTACTACAAGTGGTATCGTTGTTTAAAGCGTCCGGCTTTGCTGATCAAACTATAGCGGCCTAGTTAGCATATATGCTCAAAACCCTACCAATACTGGTCGCCCGATAGAATTCTCCGCCGACGTCAGCGAACGTTTCCACTTCGTGCCCCCCCCCCCCCTTTTGTTGATAAATAAAGACGGGTTTGTTGTCGTAGGACGCTTGGACATGCCTTTGTTGATCAACAAGTCAATATTAGTAGATATTCCCCTCATCCCCCTGCGCAGTTCCCGTTTTCTTTTGTTAGCAAACAACGGCGGACTGCACCTCGTAAACAGACTGCTGCTCACAACGACACCGGCCCCGCTCTTACGCGGGGATTTTTCCACTGATAAATTCGGGCGGTTACTATCCCCCTTGAGCAAGGGAATGTGGGTGTGTGGTGTTTGAGGTCCCAACATTACCCAAAGATCGGTAATAATGAGCTCCAAGCTCGCACCGGTGTCCTGTGAGCAGCAGTCTGTTAACGAGGTGCAGTCCGCCTTTGTTTACTAACAAAAGAAAACGCGAACTGCGCATGAGTTGAGGCGAATATTTATTAATATTGACTTGTTATCAGCCAGCAGAAGCATTTCCAGGCGTCCTCCGACAACATGGCTGGAGATTTACATGACAGATTAAACAAATATAGGGATGAAAAGGAACACTCGCCGACGTGAAAAATTGGAACACTCGCCGACGTCGGCGAGAATTCCTATCGGCGACATTTATTGGTAGGGTTCTGAGCATATATGATATATGAGGCATTCAATTTCGTACAGAAATGTCCTGTGAGTCGGAGATGGAGCCCCAACCACCCGTGTTCAAGAATGCAATCTGCCCCAAACAGGTATCATATTCATCTGATACACATCAAAATAGGATTTTCTATTTAATTAGCAAGATGCTGTATTCCGTAAATTTACTCATGATTCACTGCATAAAGGCTATTTAATGGTCCTTCACATCAGTATTACAAAAGCAGAGCGCATTATTCGATTCATGAATGTTTTCCATTGAAAGAATATAACACTATACCCTCCCCTACTTGAGCGAACGTTCAGTCACAAGCGGCAAGATGTATACACGGTACCGTGTGACAGGCGGTCTGGCTTTGTTGATCAACAAATCTTTGCTAGTAAACGGACTGCACCTCGTAAACAGACTGCTGCTCACACGACAACAGGAGGGTGAAACTGGCGATCGCGAGTCCTGCTCGCGTGGACATGACCATGGGTGAGTAAATGACACACACACACACACACACACACACACACACACACACACATACACACACACACATGGAGTGATTCACGGAGAGATGCCACCAAGCGCCTAACTTCTGATCTTTCTATAATTTATGATTGGGGCAGAGCAAACCTTAGTTTGTTCAATGCCTCAGAAACCTAATTTCTTCACCTATCTACTCGATAAAAACCTACCAGATAGCTATCTCCTCTCCTTTAATGATGACACTCAACTATCTCCTTCTACAATGAACATTCTTGGACTATCAATCAATAAATCATTGGGGGCATACGCCTGGGGACGCGTCGCCTCACCCACCCTACGACGCCACTCACGGGGGTCACCACGCGCGAGTCCCCATGCAGGCTCCTTTCCCATACCAAGTAGCTCTCGACAAGAACATCAACTGGGCCCCAGCCACGAGCCTGCTGGGCGCCCCCTAGGCCTCCTCCACGCCGAATTGTCTCTTACAGATACAACTCGATGGAAAGGATCGATTTTAGGGTAGCGTGCCACATGCCCATATAGCCGAAGTTGGCGCTGATGGAGTATGCAGGTAATAGGCCTTGCTTCAGTCCCACGGTGCAATCGCTGATTTGACACGTAATCATCCCCGCGATAACCCATGATTATGCGAAGACACTTATTGCCAAAGGCATCGATTTGTCATTTCAAGTCGCTATTTAGTGTCCATGTCTCACAAACATAGAGTAAGACAGGGATCACAAGCGACTTGAAGATCCGGATCGTTGTCTCCTGCACAGGTACAGACAACGCCAAATATCCTGCTGAGCGGTCCAAACACTGTGGCTATGCCAATCCGCCGTAAACTCTTGAAGTGACCGCCGTCTTATGGACTGCGCTAACAAGGT
>JACEEZ010008615.1:12295-29866 GCA_016584305.1 Chionoecetes opilio
AATAAAAAAATGTTGGCATGTTCAAATACTGGTTTGGATTAATATTGTACTGTGATTCATTTATGTATTGTATTAACGAAGGGGGCAACACAAATGTGGAGGTGGTGGTGGTGGCCTGACTGCCATGTTAAGTGTATCTCATAATCTGGCAGAACTATATATTTACAAGTAAAGATGAACAAGATTTATTGAAAGATTAAACAAGAAGATTGTTAATGTGTTTGATGCGATACTATCTATGGCTGTGTTGATCATTTTAATCTGCGTCGTCTCTGTTGTATTTTCTAGTGTTAGCCTATCATGTCTATTGTACAGTTATGATGGATGACACACACTGAATAATATAAGTTTATTGGATGCCTATGAGTATTAAAGAATAAATAAACAGTAAACCATAATCATGTAGTCTACTGGAACTACTTACATCGCGGGCGGAGTACTGGTGGCGATGCTGGTGTGCTCCGCGGCTCGGCCAGACGCGTGGACGAGGCCGTAAAAGTGGATTGTTGTCTCGTGTAGTCCGCCTATAAACCAGGTGATAACAGCGATCCCTGGCTACCCATACAATTCATCGATACCTTGAAGCACCAAGTTGTCCTGGAAGCGTGAAGTGACATTCACAGAAGGGATGGAATGGAGGGATGAAGCGTAAAATGAGAGGCAGGTGAGGCGCGGCAGTCACCAACCATAACTATAAACCCAATGTAGGAAAGAAAGTAACAAAGAAACTAAGAATATGTTATAAGGTAAGAAACTTGCAATCCTAACCTAACCTAACCTAACGTAACATAAAATTAAGTAACTTTTTCTTGTTACTCTTTTCTTGGTACTTTCAGATGTTTTACCCATGAACCACCTTGTTATTCCATAGCCAAAGAGGCGTCGCATTTAGGTATTGTATCACATTCACCTAGGGATGTCCATAGAAAGGTAAATAGATAGGAAATACCGTCGGTTTACATAACTTACTGTGTTGTCATGGAGCAGTAACAAGTGTGACGTAGTGTCAATACCTACCGTGGTTTTGTATGTGTGAGGCAGCAAGGCTAGACTCCAGCACCGCCACGCCTCACACCTGTGTAAACATTGCGTTAAAAGATCATCACGATCGCTAATCTATAATTGAATATTAAATAGGCATTCACTATATACAGTATGATAGAAAAGTGACTACTGCGATCAATAGAAAAATGGATGGCCAAAATGCATGTTGGCATGCGTATCACACCCTCTATAACAGTGGTTCTTAACATGGGTTCGACCGAACCCCAGGGGTTCGGTGAGCCAATCTCAAGGGTTCAGCGGAGGCCCTCCGAAACATTGCAATTTTACTACTTTTGTAATGCCAGATTATTCACCAGAGAAAATTATACGCGAAATTAACATAAATTCAAGCAGTGCGGTGGAGGGAGAGGTATGTATTTACCTAGTTATATTTACCTAGTTATATTAACCTAGTTGTAATATACGGAAAATGAGTTACACTCGTGGGGTTCCGTCTTGTCTTAATTGGTCAATCTTAGCTTTGAAAACATGAATATTATTTGCATCTATAATTTCACTTCCAGGCTATACCACATAGCAATGCATCAATAGGAAAAACTGTCTTCTTAATTAATGTCCTTCAAGCACCTTGTCTTCGTAAGTTTCTTCGTATGACCTCTTGTGGCTCCTACGTCCCATACATACATGTCCTCTTTGTCATTTATCTCCATTCCCGACATAGCTATATACATTGCTATTAAGTCTCCTTTTTGTGTGTACGTGTATGTGTGTGTTCGCCCGCCTCTCTCCCTTCCGAGCACTGGCTGTATATAGGGGTAGGTGGGGAGGGGCATGGTCGAGTGCCATTTCGAGTACCATGAGTACCATATACCGAGTACCATGCCGACCCCAAAACGATTTCTGCCCCCTTGTCCCAAAGGGACACAAATTGTTTTGTCATTAAATATCAAATTAGTGCAATTATCCCTTTTGAGGCCTCACAATGCCCTTAAAAAAGCTTGATTTTCAAAAAAATTCAGACCCCCTCTTTAGATCTTTCCAGCTGTAAAGGCTCACTTCTCTCCACCCAGCCCCCCTTAAAACAATTATGGATTCACCACTATGCCCCTCCCCCCTTTCCAAAGACGCCACTGCTTCCAAGTGTTTCCGTCCTTTACTCCTTAGTATCCAAATATACTCTTGAATTTTGTGGCAATTTTTCTTACATTTTTGTATCAATTAAAATGAAATCTGGTCTTTTTGTTATCCAAATATACTCTTGCATTTTGATAATATTGTCTAAATTATTTTTATTAATCTTGTTTTTCTTCCCACATTTGAGGGGTTCGTCTAGTGTGCAAAGGTTTTCGTTGGGGTTCGGCGCCTCTGAAAAGGTTAAGAACCACTGCTCTATAATTATAAACGTAACGCATAACTATATTCCACACGGGTACCTTTTAATGGATAACTATTGTAAATCTTAAATATCTCACCACTGCAAGACGCTAACCACACGGCCACCGCCTGCCCAATCCTCCTGATTGACAGTGATGCTCTTCTTATTTTCTTATTCTTGCTCTGCTTCATTCTCCTTTTTTTGCGTTTCTCTTCTGTTATTTTCCTTGTTTTTTTCTTCTACTTTTCCTATTTTGATGTTTTACTCCTCTTGCTCTTTTTTTTCCTTTGCCATGTTATTGGCCTTCTTAGTAACTCCCCGGCCCCGCGACCTCAATCTCACTTCCTCGTAGCCACCCACTGAGAGTGGTCATACTCACTCACACACCTTCACCCGCTGAGGGTGGACGATCCTTCCCTGGCGTATGTTCGATCCACATGTACATAACACTACTTGTACAAAATTAATATTCATACTCCTATACTCTCTACTATACTATCCTTGCATCATCTTATATACTATAGGAGTAGCCGTGTGTCTGTCTGTCTGTCTGTCTGTTTTGGGTAGCCGAAACTGTAAATTCAATTTTAATGAGATTAGGCTAAAAAAATCGCAAATAAATCGTAAAATCAATTTTCAGTCGTCACGTCATCATTAGCCTAGGGAAAACTGAAGAGAAAGAGTTGGGGGGGGGGGGGGGAAGAGGCTGAGTTTAATACTTTTTTGCTCCTTTTTTTCATCCTCTGTACAAAATCAGCAGCGTGTAGGCCTAACCAAGCTGCCCTTATAGGCTTCTTACTCTTTGTATTCAGGGAGAGAGAGAGAGATAGAGAGAGAGAGAGAAAGAGAGGAGGAGGAGAATGATAANAACATGAATTTATTTGCATCAAAATTCATTCCAGGCTAACACATAGCAATGCATCAATGGAAAAACTGTCTTCTAATTAATGTCCTTCAAGCACCTTGTCTTCGAAAAGTTTTCTTCGTATGACCTCTTGTGGCTCCTACGTCCCATACATACATGTCCTCTTTGTCATTTATCCCATTCCGACATAGCTATAACATTGCTATTAAGTCTCCTTTTTGTGTTACGTGTATGTGTGTGTTCGCCCGCCTCTCTCCCTTCCGAGCACGGGCTGTATATAGGGGTAGGTGGGGGGGCATGGTCGGTGCCTTTTTCGAGTACCATGAGTACCATATACCGAGTTACCATGCCGACCCCAAAACGATTTCTGCCCCCTTTTTCCCAAAGGACACAAATTGTTTTGTCATTGAATATCAAATTAGTGCAATTATCCCTTTTGAGGCCTCAAAATGCCCTTAAAAAAGCTTGATTTCAAAAAATTCAGACCCCCTTTTTAGATCCTCCAGCTGTAAAGGCTCACTTCTCTCCACCCAGCCCCCTTAAACAATTATGGATTCACCACTATCCCCCTCCCCCCTTTCCAAAGACGCCATGCTTCCAAGTGTTTCCGTCCTTTACTCCTTAGTATCCAAATATACTCTTGAATTTTTGTGGCAATTTTCTTACATTTTTGTATCAATTAAAATAAAATTTGGTCTTTTGTTATCCAAATATACTCTTGCATTTTGATAATTTTGTCTAAATAATTTTTATTAATCTTTTTTTTCTTCCCACATTTGAGGGGTTCGGCCAGTGTGCAAAGGTTTTCGTTGGGGTTCGGCGCCTTAAAAAAGGTTAAGAACCACTGCTCTATAATTATAAACGTAACGCATAACTATATTCCACACGGGTAACTTTTAATGGATAACTTTTGTAAATCTTAAATATCTCACCACTGCAAGACGCTAACCACACGGCCCACCGCCTGCCCAATCCTCCTGATTGACAGTGATGCTCTTCTTATTTTCTTATTTTTGCTCTGCTTCATTCTCCTTTTTTTTGCGTTTCTCCTTTTTGTTATTGTCCATTTTTTTTCTTCTACTTTTCCTATTTTTATGTTTTAACTCCTCTTGCTCTTTTTTTTTCCTTTGCCATGTTATTGGTCCCTTCTTAGTAACTCCCCGGGCCCCCCGACCAATCTCACTTCCTCGTAGCCACCCCCTGAGAGTGGTCATACTCACTCACCAACCTTCACCCCCTGGGGTGGACGATCCTTCCCTGGCGTATGTTCGATCCACATGTAAAATAAAAACTACTTTTTACAAAATTAATATTCATACTCTATACTCTCTACTATACTATCCTTGCATCATCTTATATACTATAGGAGTAGCCGTGTGTCTGTCTGTCTGTCTGTCTGTTTTGGGTAGCCGAAACTGTAAATTCAATTTTAATGAGAGTAGGCTAAAAAAATCGCAAATAAATCGTAAAATCAATTTTCAGTCGTCACGTCATCATTAGCCTACGGGAAACTGAAGAGAAAGATTTTGGGGGGGGGGGGGGGGAAGAGGCTGAGTTTAATACTTTTTTGCTCCTTTTTTTCATCCTCTGTACAAAATCAGCAGCGTGTAGGCCTAACCAAGCTGCCCTTATAGGCTTCTTACTCTTTGTATTCAGGGAGAGAGAGAGAGATAGAGAGAGAGAGAGAAAGAGAGGAGGAGGAGGAAATGAATGAATAGATAAATGAGTGAATGAGTGTATGGATGAAGTAAAGAAAAAAAAGGCAAGAAAAGTGGTATTATTCCTCATATTGAAAATGCTAAGTGTTTTTTTCTTCCTTCATTTTCATGTTTTGCTTCATTATGTCGTCTGCCTCTCGCGAGTTAAGGTTTGAATTTTGGGTGCGTGAGTATGTGATTCACCACCGATCATGCGCTAGACACTTTATATTCAACTATTTCCCTCCCGATAGAGAGCTTACAGCTCAGAGACGCATCTTTGGGTAAAGCTTATACCTAACAATTTAGACCTGTTCAGAAAACAATTTTTTCCTATTTTTATACCGTCCTGCACGGTTTCCAATGCTTTTTGACCTGGAAAAGTCGAAAATTACAACCATTATAAGCCAAAATGACAGGAACTTTTGCCTCATGAAGCATAAAGGGTCTATTCTATACACGTTTTCTGAAACCCCAGTTTCGGGAGCATTTTGATGTTTGTTTCGCCTATTTTTTCACCAATAAATGGGCATAAGCAGGTTAAAGCAAGAAATTAGATGCTGACTGAAACATCAAAATCCCATAGAAACATTTATAGAAATATTACATGTGATATTTACAGAAAATTTTAAAAAAAATTTAAACTAAATATAATTTATTTCACTCTAGTCACAAATTCACAATGGTTTTAGCATGACATCTAATGGTCTTTTTATGTTTGTTGCAGATCTGTAAAAACCTGCTAAAAAATCCAGAGATACTTCACAAGATAACTTCACTATGGCAGTAAGCAAGGAGCCCCGGGGAAACGCAAAGTTGACATCTCAGACCTCCACCTGCAGTCCAAAAGACAAGCGTCACGCCGACCTGCTACTAGATTCTGCTACAAAAACCCTTTCCCTGATCGGCTACCATCATCCAGCATCAGTGGCCCCCAGTTACCCACCAACAGACAGGCCTTCCAGTACTTCCTCCATCTCCAGAGTTTGCCAGAAAATACAGGGAATCCTAAGCATCAAGCCTCGCCAATGAAACAGTGGAGGTTTATCATCCCTTTCTGGCAGATGGCTAGGATCAAGACCATGACCAAGTTAAAATGCAGCGCAGCTTTTCATGACACTTCACAAAAAGCACAGAGATCTAGCAAGGAATAAGGTAGAACAGGGGGACCCTGGAGGAAAAGGAGTGCCTTTGTCCTGGAATTAGATAGCCTGTTCGACATAGGAGCTTCAGATGCCATCCAGGAAATAGAGAGAAACCGACTGCTATAAAGGGAGAAGAAGGACAAGGACATCGGGTTTTCTACCAGAATCAGAAGACAGAGAGAAAGGTCCACATGTCTGGTCATGACAAGATATTTGAGTCACGCTCCCAGCAGCAAGCAGAGAGGGCTGCAAGACTGCAGCAGAGAGAGGAACAAGATATGAATTGTCACAAAATTTCTACAATTTTTCAGCTGCCACACAGCGAAGGACTGCGGCTGATGTGTCTCCCGGGGCTGACCCAAACCGACAGTAAAGGGAATGCAGAGGACATGGTTTACCAACAACCTCGTCCTGGATGTTCACATCACCAAGACACTGTGACTCTCACATTTCCCAGGGGGGCCTGGAGTGTGTTGACATCTGCAGTACCGCTGATCGTCTGGGATTGTCTGACAATCAAGTGACAGCCTTAGTCTCTGCACATTGAAGGTTGGTGGAGCTGACCTGGACAAGTTTGTACATCTCAACCCAAACCCAACGAGAGGGAACAGGATGCTGACAAGGTACCACATCAGCCAGGAGTACATGCAGCTTTTTAGCGAGGACCCTCCCAAGTATGCTGCTCTCCACTGGGATGGCAAGAGGGCTGAGAGATGCCCCTGGGAAGTGATCCTGGGACCACGTCAGAGACTCTGGCTGTGCTTGTCTCAGGACCACCTGCATATCCTGAAGGCAAGCTACTGGGAGTACAGTGATAGACAGCTCAACAGGAACGGCTCAGGCAGAGGCATCCATGGATTTGTGGAGGCATGGGGGCTTACTGGGGATCACTGCCCTTGTGTTTGACACAACGGCCAGCAACAGTGGAGTACATCGGGGAGCTGCCAAGCTTCTGGAGCAACAGCTTGACAGGAAGGTGTTACTACCTGGCCTGCAGACACCACATTCTAGAAGTGCTGGTTGGTGCTGTATGGGAGAATCTGTTTGGCAAGGTCAAGAGCCCAGAGAACCCTTTGGTTTCAAGCACTTCAAGGACGTTTGGACAGATCTACCACAGAAAAACCTACAACCCTGTCCTCAGACAAAAAGGGTTTGAATAAAAAGAAGAAAGAGTGAAAGGGAAAATACTAAAGGAAATCCTGAGGTCGGGGAAGCCTCCCAGAGCTGACTAACCGTGAGATGGCTGAGCTTACACTGATCGTCCTTTGGGGACACGCCTCCCCGCGGAATCCACTGGGGTCGTCCTGGAGCCATTCATCAGGCCAGGTGGATGGCCCGAAACCTGTATTCTATGAAGATGTCATGTTTGCTGAGCAGCTGGAGTACGATGAAGAAACTGTTGTGAAGCTGGACGCCTCAACCTCTTCCTAGGACTGTTCTATACACCCATGTGGATGTCATCTACACTTGCTGCAGATGCTCCTGCAAATGATCTGCAGTTAAAGAAGGACAAAGATGAAGTTCAAGAGAACAGATCCAGAGATTGCTCAGGCAGTGCTACAAAAACTTGAAAACCACAAGTGGTACCTGACCAGGAGGTTGTGCCGTTCGCTTCTCTCGGTAGCAGACTCAGTGCAAAGAGAAGCAGGACATTGCCCGCCAAGCTGCACGCCACTGAGAAGCCAGATAGCTTCAGATTCAGACTATGTTCCCTCAGGTTACAGCCAAGACGACTCTGGCTGATCTAGTTGGTCAGAGAGTCATCTTCTGCTTGACACCCTTGGCATTGAGTATGACTGGCTTCTGCAACCTGTGGCGACATGGCCAAGGAGTGATGACTACAGCAAGGCCCTGGAATATGTCAGCAATGTAAAGTAGTGAATGCATTGCTGACGGGGAGTCAAGATGATGACTGATTTCGCAAAACATCATTACCACAGATTCTCAGCAAAAAAAGTACCTTCTTCAAACTGTGGAATACAACCGGTGAGCGATTTGATAGCTTCAAGAAGCAAACTCTGAAAAAAAAGTCTGTGAAGTGTCCTTCTGACATAGACAATAGAGTTTTCTGCCACTTGAAAATAGTTTTTAGAGTCTGTCACACATTTTTGATGTCAAGATTGAATATTTATGAAAATTTTTATGAAATTTTCAGAAAAAAGTTACTTTTTTTTCTGGATATGATGTGTCTTTTTCTTGAATGTTTACTTGGATTGTTTTTTCAGAAATAATATTAAAAATGCTTCAATTTGATACCCAATTTGTTATTCTATCCCAATTGTAACAAAAGTCTCAGGTGAAAAAAAGTCTGGCGGAAGGCAAAATTAGGCGCTTTTCTACTGTCGCGGGCTTAATATCTTGAGGTCCAATGAGGCAAAAGTTTTTAACATTTAGCTCAAAATGGTTGTGATTTTCGGCTTTTCCAGGTCAAAAAGCATGGGAAACCTTGCAGGGGGGTATAAAAATAGGAAAAAATTGTTTTCTGAACAGGTCTAAGGTCCTAACATATCACACACATCCCATCCTCATGCTCAAGGGGGACAGTAACCGCCCGAATTTGTCAGTGAAAAATCTCCCTGAGCGAGCGGGGATTGAACACGAGACCATAGAATAGCCAAGCAAGTTAGTCTAGAGTCCAATGACCACGCGGGCGGGTGTGTTTACCTAGTTGTATTTACCTAGTTGTATTTTACAGGCCCTCAGCTACACTCGTATATGGTCCCATATCTACTAGTCTCCATATCAACATTATTATTTTGTCTCAGACTTTTCCTTCATTCCTTAGTTGTTGTTGGCCGAAGCTGGGCTTGGGGATCATGGGTTTGCACCCTTTTAGCTTCGCGCCTTTCTAGCTTCGGTGCCAGGCCACCACCCCGGGAGGCGGGACACAGCCCCCGGTTAACACACCGGTACTCATTCAATACTGGGTGGACAGGGACTCGGTTTATTTTTATCATAAAGGACTGGCCAAGGGCACAAAAAAAGAGGTAACAAAATGTCCGCTTGGTTGCCAGTCCCTATAAAGAAGACTGTAGGAGAATAAAGAAATGGGGGGGGGCTAATTTAGTTCGAGAGATATCTTGTCACTCCTCTCTCGAAAAGATTTAAGTCGTAGGAGGGTGTAAAAATACTTAAAGAAAGAGAGTTCCAGAGTTTACCAATGAAAGGGATGAAAGAGTAAAGATACTGATTAACTCTTGCATTAGGAACATAATGAAATGAGTAGGGATGAGAATGAGTAGAAAGTCTTGTGCAGCGAGACCGCGGGAGGGGGGTGACATGCAGTTAGTAAGTTCAGAAGAACAGTGAGCATGAAAATAACGGTAGAAGATAGCAAGAGAAGCAACATTACGGCGGTGATTTATAGATTGAAGACAGTCAGTGAAAGGAGGGGAGTTGATGAGACGAAAAGCTTTTGACTCAACCCTGTTTAGGAGAGCTGTATGAGTGGATCCTCCCCAAACATGTGAAACATACTCCATACATGGGCGGATACGTCCCCTGTACAGAGCAAGCAACTGGGAGGGAGGCAAAATAGACGCAGACGCCACAGGACACCTATCTTCTTAGAAACTGTAATATCAAGAGATCAGATGTGATATTTTCAGTTCAGATTTTTAGTAAAGGATAGTCCAAGAATGTTCATTGTAGAATAAGGAGATAATTGAGTGTTTTTGAAGTAGAAGGGATATTTATCTGGTAGGTTTTGTTGAGTAGATAGGTGAAGAAAATCGGATTTTGGGCTTTTGAAAAAAAACAATTTTTGCTCTCCCCAATCAAAAATTAAGAAAGTTTCAGAATTAGGGCTCAGTGGCACTCTCCGTGAATCATTTTAGTTCCTTTTGGGTTGGACTTTCTAAAAAAACGCGTTTAAAAAAATGCGGGGTTTTAAAAATCATCAGCGCAGGAGGGGTTTTAGGGTTTTTGAGTTGATTTAAAGAAAAATTCATTTTAATGAAAAATTTAAAAAGAGATTTGGGTGATAGGACAAAACCCCGGGGGAAAACCCCCTTTTGATGCCCGGGAGAAGAAAATTTTTTCCGTCACAGTAGCTGAAATTTAGAAGGGTTTAAAAAGGAAATCGGAAATGGGAAAGGAAGGAAATGTGGTACAGAGAAAAGGATTAGCCCAGCGGCATAGCAGACCAATTTTTTAAAATTGTTCAAAAAGCCCCCAAAATTGGCACAATTAGTTTTAAATATATTCAAACATTTTTGGTTTTATGGAGGCATTAAAGATTAGCCCTGTGGAAGTTTTATGGGGGGCCTTTGTTCAAAAGGGCCGCCTTTTCCCCTTTTAGGGCATTCCCTAAAATTCATTTGTGGTCGTTTAGTTTTGGTGTTTAGGGCCCCAAAATTTCCCTTTTTTTTTACTTTCCAAAAAATTAAAAACCCATCAATGTTTTAACAAAAATATTTAGATGAATTTTCCCAAAAAAGGGCCCCCCAAAACGGGCCCCCTTTTTGTGGAAAAAAGTGGACCTTTTGATGAAGTTTCCCAAATACTCAATGACCTTTAAATACCTTAATAACCTTTACATGATTTCGGAACACACTTTATTGCTCAAGTTCCCTTTTTTTTTATTTAAAATTCCTGGAAAATTTTTTGAAAGGGAAAAATTGGTAGTAAAAATAATACCAGAGTAGGGGGAGAAAAACGGGAAGGGTCAATTGTAGTTAAAATAATCGCCCAAAAAGCCCGGGCTTGGGCCCCCAAAATATTTTACAGTTTAAAAAATTTATGGAAAAATCAAATATAATGCAAATCTAAGGGCTTAAAGAAGGGGGAACCCCCAAAAACATTTGCCAATACAAAATTTTCCGTTTTTGGGGTAACCTTTGCAGTACAAAAACTGTAAAAACAAAAAACGTAGATTTTGTAAAAACCAATTGTTAATTTTTGATTCGGGAACCTTTTAAAAATCGGGTCCCCAATTTTAAAAGGGAAGGTTACAGATCATAATGTTGGCTAGCAAGTTTTCTGTCCTAACTCCTGCATTCCGCCTTCACAGAAAACAAAAGACCCGTGCATTGCAGTAAACCCTTTTCTTGCACCTCCCAGGGGTTTTGCAGCCTTTCTTGCTCCGCAAGACCCCAGCCCCCTTTTTTTACCCAGGTTTGGATCCCCTCAGGGAGTTGGTCCAGATTTGGTGGTGGGGCCAAATCATCACTCCGATGCCCCCCCCCAGTCTTTTGGTGGGGGAGCAGGGTTTGGGGGGTCCCCAAATGCCTGGCCCCCAAAATGACCCCCCTTTAAGGGGGCAGACTCTTTAAACAATGCTGCTCCGAGCAGCGGAAGTTGGGGGGGGAAATTTTTCTACAGAGCTTTCTTTGCAAAGAGCTTTTTTCCCTGTTGTTGACGTCCTTGCTTTTGTTTTGTGCGGTCATACGGGATTTATTACAAACCTCTCGTAAACATGCTTTTTGTACCCTTTGGATGCTTGGGGTGCATTTGCCCAACTCAGCGGGAATCATTTTTGGGAAATTTTTCCCTGGAAAGCGGTTCCCTTTGTTGCCCAGGCAGTTTTCTTCCCTTTCCGTTCAAACGGGTTTGACACAGTATCACACCCTGGATGGAAAAATTTGGGAAATTTTTTTGGAAAGGGGGGGAACTTTTTCCCGGGCTCCGGGAACCCAAAGGGAAGGGAACCCCTTTCCTTGGCCCCGGGGGGCCCAATTTACCCTTATTTTTTTTCCTTTCCCTGCCCAAAAAGGTACCCAGAGTTTCGTCTCCAGTGGTATTTTGGACTCCCAATCACTGGCTAGGACCACAAAGTCAGGGGTCTCTTTTTTCGAACCTGTATTGGTGGTGACCATTTTGTGCAGCATGTGCTACATGTGATCATGCGAGTGTTTGCCCTTCTTGGTTGCATGGTGCAATTGATTTGACGTCCTCTTGGGCTTTTGGAACACAGATCCCCGGTTTCCCCCCCCAGTGCCCACCATTTTCCTTTTCCCTTCTTTTTAAAGGGGGATTTAAAAAGCATGGTGGAGAGGTACTGAAAGGCTCCACTTGTTGATTTTCAACTGGCGGAAAACCCTTTGCCAATTTCCTGGTTATGCGGAGATCGAAAAACACGGCCGACGTCCCCCCTTTCCACGCTGTTTTTCGGGGTTGTCCTTCAGGGAATTGGCTTGTACCCTGTCCCACAAAAAGGGTAAAGACGGAAAATTTGTTGGACCCTTTTTGTACAACGTTTTGGGATTAAAACACTTTGGTTCTTTTCCCTATTCCTCAAAACCGTGTTTGGCATCCCCCGGTTTTCAACATCGTACGTTTATTTTGCTCCACCCGGGGACAACAGCAGGACAGAAAGGCGCTTCAGACTGAGGCCCCCACAGGGCCCTTTTCAAGGCACACCCAGCAAGTCACTCTTGTTCCCTAGGTACAGTCCCCCCTTCCGTCAGATAAAGCTGGAGGGCATTGCTGTTTTTCATCCCTTAAGAACTCTTCTAGATTCCCATCACGGGTCGGGAACCCTGTTTAATAATCGTGAAAAACGAAAACATCATTCTTCAGAGTTTTGACCTGTTGTTTTCCCGGGGGGTTTTTGGGGTTCCTCTTTTGGGGTCGCAAACAGTGGCGTTTTTTTTTGTTCCCGGTGGATTGGCCCCTAAATGGATTTGGGTTTTTCTGCCCACTATGTTTCCCTTTTGGAAGGTTTTTCCAAACTGGTTTTGGCCAATCTGTTGGCTTTTACACTTTTTTCTATGACTCCCAGGTTGGGGATCTCCTTTGTGTCGACCCCCAGCAAGCCCTGACTGTTCCTCATCCAAAAGGGTTCCCCAGTTTCAAAGTTTGGCCCAAAGTGAGCGCACATTTTGGGCCAAAAGTGTTCTGCACATTTGGGGTCTCCTCGGGGGTTGAGTGTCCCCCTTTTTGGTCGTGGGGGATCAGATTGATTTTCCCAAATCCAAAAATCACTCTAGCAACCCTGGTCCGGCAACCACCAAAGGCCCAGTGCAGTTGGATTGTTTGGTGGGGGCCCCGATGGTCCCCCCATCCCCCTTTGACATACGCTTTTTTCTGCTCATGCCTTTGGTCAATAGGGTTTTGCTGAAAAGCCCCTCTTGGTTTTTGGACTGGGAAGTGTCCGTTGAAAACCTCTGTAAAAGACGTCGGGGATGTTTTTTTGCCAGTTCGCCATGTCCCGCAGATGCACTGGTTCCAGCGGGCATATTTCCCGTTGGGTCTAGTGCAAAGCCCAGGGAAAACCATTTTCTGTCAGAGCCCCCACGTACAGGGCAAAAAATTGGCTTTCTCAGAGATCGCACATAGATCAGAGGTTTTGGGCAGCTCCCGTGCCAAAACGTTTACCAGTAATGAAACTGCGGATAACTCTGTTCTCTCTGACTGCACCAGTCTTTGAAGCTTCCGGGTGCGAAAACATTTTGGGGATTTGGGGGTGCTTACTGGTTTTTTTTTTTCCCTAGGCAAAAGCCCCTTGGGGTAGTATAAGGCGCCGCTGTGACTTGGGTGTCTTCTGGTGCCCTGTGAAGTGAGCGCTGAAAAAAATGAGTTGCTGTTCCCGCAGTTGTTTTATCTCTGCTTGTAAAAGTGCTTGGTCCCCCCACTTCCCTGCAAAACCCGCACCCCGGGGCTTTATGCCGTCTCTCAATATGCAAACCCCCCAACATAAACCCCCAGTTGGTCTTCTCCAAAGTTCTGGCCACTTCCACTGGATCTGTTTTTTAGAGTGAAAGTGGGCCCGGTCGAAGTCCCAAAATGGGGGTTTGGGGGTTTGGTTGAGATGTTGAAAATGATTCCTGAATACATCAATAGAGGTCTGATTAATGCCACGTGTGAGCACTCTCCTGGGAAAAAGGGAAAACAGGACGTTTTGGGGTGATGCGGGGGTTTCTTTGGTTTGGGGCCTTGCTGGGGATGGCCCGCCCCCTGTGTGTTTTTACAGGCCCCAAAAATCACTTTGAGAACACTTCTCGGGGTTCTCCCCGCCCAATTTCTATATTCCCATTTTGTGTCAAAAAGGGGGCGTCCCAAGAGAGGTCACAGAAGTTTGCTGGGATCCCTTTTCCCTTTGACAGAGGAAAAAACAGGGCTACATCCTTTTAATATTCTGGTAGAGGGTCAAAACCCTCTTTGATTTTCCGGGATCACGCCCTTTAGAGCAATGCTAAAATCCACCCCCCATCCCGCAAACGTTGGGTGTTTTTCAAAAAACGGATTCCTGTTCCATGGGAAATTTAATTCTTGGCTGTGGTGGCACTTTGGGTTTTTGGTCAATGTTGTCCACAGCCGCAGTTGGGAAAAAACATTGCTACGCAGGGGGGAGGCGGGGAACCACTTGCTCTATGCGGGGACAGCTGACCACGCTGTTTCCCCTCTGGGCAGAAAAAACGCCGGACTCTGTAAAATGAATGCTTGGCCCAAAAGAAGAAAGACTTGTCCCCCAAAAAAGTCCTTCTCTTGCGTGTTTTTAGCATCCCGCATCGCCCCCAAAAGGTTTGGGAAGGGGTTTCGGAGACGTACTGTTCTGGGCAGCGGGGGGCTCCTGTGTCTTTGGGTTTTTCTCCCCGCTTCCGAATTTGCTTGACACGTTGAACTTGAGAAGCTGCGCAATGGAAAAAAGCTGGTTTTCTCGAAGAGGATGGCTTTGGTTTCTTGTGCCGGGGGGGCCCTCCAGCCCATATTTACCATTTGCCCCAAATAGTACGTTTGGGGACCAAAAATCCTCCCCGAAAAACCACCCCGGGGAAAGAATTCCCCGGGGAAACGGTCAGTGTCTTCAAAAAATATCGCCGAAATACTGTGCAGCACGCGGAAAAAGGGGAAAATGCCCCAGTCTCCAAATCTGCTCGCAGGCCTTTTTCCAGCGCTTCACCCAAAGTTCCCTTTATCAAACGCTAGTGAAACATCTCGGCCTTTGCTTGGGAAACTCAGGCCTGGTAACTGGGCTAACAGGGGGGCTCTTTCAGCTTTTGCTAATTAAAATTTCTTTCACAAAGCAAACCCCCACTCTTTTCCCTTTTGTCGTGTATACTTTGCAAAATCTGCGAGTCTGAAGAATGGGGCTGCCCTTTTTTAGGTGGGTTTTTCCCCGATATCCGGACCCTTCAGCCAGTTAAAGATTTTTTGACATCAACCTTCAAAGGTCGTTTTCTGCTCGGCTTCTACAGTGGTCTTTGCACGTGTAAAGAGCCAAAAAACACTTGGAAGGTACTTGGGGCCCCCCAGAAACCCCCATACAACCCAAAGCTGGGCCTGGAAAAGAGTTCATTGTCCCCAAATTGCGCTGCACACTTCCGTCGGTGTGTCCCACCCGGGGGTTGCTACCCTTTATGTAGGGGCTCTGGCCAGACTTTTTCCCCAGAAAAAGCGGGGGTGCCGTGGTATTGGGGTTTTGAAGAGGTTTTCTGGCGCGCTTTCCCTAGACCTTGTCAGTACTACCAAATTTCTGAGGGTGCTTGCGATAGTCTCTTCTCCCGTTTTTCGTAGCATTGTGTTTTTTGTATTGGGGCATAAAGTTTTTATTCCACTTGGGCCCGGGGGGGCACCATTGTCGCCTCAAACCTTGTCCCTTTATCTAGTCTCGTAAAAGAAAAATTCTTTGGGAGTTTTTTCCCAGTTTTAAACAAAAATTGACCAAAATTTTTCACCATTGTCGTGTACCAATCCCCGGGTCCCCCGGCGTTTTTAGACAGTAAAGGGCACACCCCAAATGAAATCTTTTGTCTCCTTTTTGACATACAAGACACGCTTCCAGTTTGTCTCAGGAGGTTTTTGTGGGGGAAATACGGGTTTCTCAAAAAATATCGACCAGTTGGAAATTCTTTGCCATGGCTGCAGTCCGGAACAACGCGTCTCTGATGTCAGGGGGTTTGCTGCTGCTGCTGCTGTCATCCACCACCAGTTGAATGGTTATCAAAGCCTCACCTGCAAAGACACAAAACACCACCATGTTACCACAAGCTACTACTACAAGTACCATGACTATCAACACTATACTATTACTGCAGCCGCCGTCACTGCCACCAGCGCTGCCGCTGCAAAGTAAAATTCATTTTTCTTGTAAAATGGTAGCCATTTTATTTGGTAAGCACACAAGTATGTGTAATTGTACACAACTTATCACCTCTAGCACACTTATCACCTCTAACATCCACAAAAAGACAAATTATGGTACATATTCAATGACGCTAATGGTAAATAGCGGCCATTTTCAAAAAATGGCCGCCAAATGTGCTACGGGGAGAATCTTGAATGCCTCCATATCCAAAATTGTTCAGAATGTATGAATCTACATGTGTGCCAAATTTGGTGCTTTTAGAACAATTTGAACAATTGGTTTCGTATTTTTTACTATGCCGCTGGGCTAGATAGAAACCAAATGAGGGTAGTTTGGAAATTAAAGAATTGTGCCAGACTCTATCAAAAGCTTTTGATGTGTCAAGGGCAACAATAAAAGTTTCACCAAAACCCCTAAAGGAGGATGACCGCAAGATTCAGTTAGGAAAGCTAGATCACCAGTAGATCGATCGTCCTTTACGGAAACCGTACTGGCGATCAGATAGAAGATTGTGAACAGATAGATGCTTAAGAATCTTTTTATTAAGTTTTTTTTTTTTTTTTTTTTTTACATTTGTGTCTATAGCGCCTGTAGGCAGTGGTGGGTGACCCAGAGCTCGGATGGTAGGCTCTGGAGATTCACTTGAGGGCTCTGATGGCTGATCCTTGCCTGTGGTGGCGCAGGCAGGATTCTTATAGTGATGCCTGTGATTAGAGGCTCATGCCGCCCCCCTGTGTCCTCCGATGCACTCGCAATCGAAGGTAGAGTTGATGGGCAGGGCATGTGGGTGTTCTTAGGCCACTCGACGGTGCAGAAAGGTTTTCGTTTTCTTCGGGGATCAATCTCGGGTCACCGAGAACGCCAGTCGGAGACGCTAACCACTCCGCTACCGCCTCCCCGATTAGGGGAGTATAGATTCAAAAGCTTTAGAAAGGCAGGAAGTCACAGCTATAGGACGGTAGTTTGAAGGATTAGAACGGTCACCCTTCTTAGGAACAGGTTGGATGTGAGCAAACTTCCAGCAATAAGGAAAGGTGGAAGTAGATAGACAAAGACGGAAAAGTTTGACCAGGCAGTGTGGGAAAACAAAAGCACAGTTTTCAAAAACAATAGGAGGGACTCCGTCAGGACCGTAAGCCTTCCGAATATCTTTGTCAGAAAGGGCATTGAAAACATCATTACGAAGGATCTTAAGGACAGGCATAATATAGTCAGAGGGTGGAGGAGAAGGAGGAACAAGCCCTTCAACAACCAGAATGGAATTTTTAGCAAAGGTTTGAAAGAAGAATTCAGCTTTAGAAATAGATGAGAGAGCTGTGGACCCATCTGGGTGAAGCATAGGAAAGAGCATAGAAAAATTGTTCGAGATGCTATTAGCTAGATCCCAGAAGTCACGAAAGGAATTTAATTTAGAAAAATGTTGACACTATATGAATTAAGGAGATTTTGGAAGTTAA
>JACEEZ010008616.1:0-54307 GCA_016584305.1 Chionoecetes opilio
AAGTAGGAATGGTATAGTAGTGGCACAATTAAAAGCCAAGTCTTCCAGAAGAGGAGCACGTGGAAGAGATACTGGCAAACTAGAGTGGCATCGGGAGGTTGCTTTTCCGACGTGGGAGGTGAAAGAGATCATCGCAGCAAGACATTCACGCGAGGCTCTTAAGGCGTGAGCATCTTGGCAACCAACAGTCTTCACCATCTCATACTGAACGGTAGATTTAGCTAAGCCGCTGTTCCATGTTGAGATGCTGAAGTGTTGTTATTACGGCCACAAAGCCAGGATCAAGGCTCAAAAAATTGGCTCACCAAACTACCCAGGCTTACAGAATACAGAAAGGATATGTGTTGGGACCAAGGTAGTGAGTAGCATGGGATGCAAACTTTTTTCTTCACTATCTGGCTTATTTGCAGCACAATGGTTTATACGAACAAATTATTGGTAAAATTCTAATCTTCACCACTTTTTTATTGCAACACAATGCTGCTTCGAATTATCTGTGGCATAAAATGCACAGAACCTCTTGAGTCTTGATAAAAAATATGCATGCTTTATTGTACCATCATACCAGCAGTCTTTCTTCTCAAGTGAGCAGGATAATTTAGTAGTGGGGAAAACCATGCAAAACAGATACTAAAAAAAACACCAGTCTCAAAACTGAAGGTTAAACCGGTGATTAGTTGCAGAAGAAAATATGAACATAACAAAAGTCTCTGCAAACTAGTGTGAAGGAAGCATCTGGGGCTTAATGGTTGCCTTGCAGAAACCATCACCATATCAGTACAGCTATCATTGAATAGTGCACAGGGCATTCAGAAACAGTAATTACTTCCAAGCAGGGCTCTTTTCCCACCCCCCCCCCCCCCCCCCCCCCTCCCCCCCCCCCTCCCTCCTTTCCCCAGGCCTTTACATACTTAAATGCGTGTAGTTCATCAAATACTCATTGCCCACAAAACACACCAAGGTCTAGTTTAACGGGGCGCATGGTAATACATAAAAAAAAATATAGAAACTAAAAGACCTATTTCTATACTTAAGCCTTTAGTACAAAGTTGAGAAAACCTATGCATCAAAATTATTGAGCCATGTATGAAGCAAACATATAACCCCTAGTCAACATGGAATCTTCAGGATCATTCTACTGAAAACTGCAATTACCAATTCCATCCAAACATGTAAATGGCCTTAAGTTTTAGAAAAGTTGCATTGGAAATTTTCTTGTAATAACAACAAAATGGAGCCTCTGAAGTAACTTGAACAATTGGGTAGGTGAGGTACTTGTATTCCTGAAAATGGGGGTGTTTTTTTGGTTTTTTTAAAAAAAAAAGTTATTTATAAATGCGTAAACAGAAAAACTTGTACTTAGATTACCACCAACTTAGCAGTTATAAAGTATGGCGGTTACCACAAGGGTCCATATAGAAACTTTATTCTTTTTAGTCATATATCAAGACGTAGTAAATTCATCAAAAGCTGTTCAATTTAGTTTGTTTGCAGAAGAAAAACTGCCTTTATGGTGGATTATAATAACTTAATATTAATCAGAGACGTTAAAAAAGAATTGGTGGATTTGTTCAATGATTGGATATATGCAATAAAAACAAAATGTACTTGCATAAAGCGTGATGCAACATGCTTTTAACATACCGTATTGCCGGGCGAATAAGACGCACTTTTTTCCCTTAAAAAGGACAGTGCAAAGTCATCCTGCGTCTAAATGCGGCCATATGCACTGAGAGGTCGGGGCAGAGAAGCAGAACAGCCGGTGGTGTATTACTAAAGGGGTCTCTGGATGATTTGTGTTGAATCAGTAGTCACTGAGCACAAATTGTAAGTGTGTTATCAGACAGTAATGCATAATACTAAAAAAGGTTGGAGTTTCAGAGAAAATAAGAGCTGGGGCAACCAGATAGCGATTTGTTGCTGCCAAGAGGGCCCATGTCAGCATGTAAAACATCATCAAAGCCCGCTGCGCTCTGCCATTGTAAAACGTCTGTATCCAGGTCCCCGCTTCACCTGGGATACTTCACTCGGCGACGCCCTCCGGCACCCCACCATGGGTCCATACCGCTCAGCTCCTCCCCGCACCCCATGGAAAAAGACAAACATCCCACATATTAGATGTCGCCTTAATTAACCCGCATCAGACTCGGACCACACAAGTGACACAAACAGTTGGAAGGAGATGATAGAGGAGGCAAAAAATGGTGATGTTCTTTCGCTGGAATTGAGTGATGTTGATAAATAGAATAGGGAAACAATGGAGAGTGTTAAAGTTTTATTGAAGGAGTGTGAGCGGTGAGAGGAGGTGTAGCATCTTGGGGAGGTCTGTCGATACACAAAAGGATGGGAAAGGGGCGTCGTGCTGTTGGCTTTGTAGTTTATTGGACAGCGCGTCAGTACAAGGTGGGTACAAGAGTTTGCGCGGCGTGTGTGTCTGTGGCTGACTGATTACCTGGCTGATGTTGCGTTGTTGTCGGCGAGGACAAGAGGTCAGAGTCAGTCACCTCGGACCTCTAATCCTGGTCCCATACAGGGGGGTGGCGAAGCCGATGCAGGTGTGTATGGCACATGGTGTGTTAGCGTAGCTACAGTGGTAAGCAAGGTGGGATAGCACATCATAGGCCTTTGTACACCTGACCTCTCATCCTCACCCTGTACCTCTACGGATAAGAAACTTGTATGAAAGAGTGCTAGTAAAAAGGCCGCAACGGTACCTTAGGACAAGTCTTCCACACAGTACACGAAAAGACAAGACCCTCACAGCGCCACACCGTCCGCCCCAAGGCGAATTCACACCAATACCCTTCATGGTGACACGGGAACCGTCTATCAATCCGTTATAATTTCTTACTTCAAACAAATAGACGTGTTACACTAAATGGTGCGGCGCGGCACGGCCCCAAACATCCTGTTCGTCAAGTGACGGTTTCTGGGGAAGAAATTTTAAAGTAATGAGACTGTGCCTGTGCTGATTTGTAGTTTCTTAAGGATTATGTACCCACAAGCAGTGTCTGTTAGAGTTCAAATCTCTTCTTCTCCAACAGAAGTGCTATTAATGCAAATTTATTCAAGATAGCCTATGAGGCCACCTGGCTCGCTTAGAGGGTGAGCAGGAACTGCCGAAAAAATGACGGAAAACAGTGACGCAGATAGTGTGAATACAAGGCACGGTGACGGAACGCTGCGTGATTTCAGAGTGTGAACCAGCCTTCACATGTACCTCCTGAAGAAGACAATCACCCCTCGCGACTTGCTGTGATAGACTCATAGGTGTAAAACCCGGGCAAAATATAAGTGTCGATTCCCAACCCCCCCTCCGTGCCTTCAACAATACAACAATAACAAGGGAGAGATGGTTACCTTACAGTGTACTAAATATCTTCGTGAAATTTTTGTTAATGAAAACCCACCGATTCGAGGCCGAAACTAATCCTCCTGAATAGTTTTGAATGTGTTTTGAATAATCTGCTCTCTGTTTGTGCGAAATCAGTTTTTTTTACAGGTGTTGTGGGGGGGAGGGGGGGAGGGGGGATGGACCTGACCCTCCAGGGTCCACCCCGCAACCTTGCTAGCTTACACTGCATATTATGGAAATTTTCGGTTTCTCTATATCCATGTTACTAAACACAAACATAACCTTACCTAACCACTCTAACCTATCTGATTTAACCTTAACTAACTTTCTGGCTGAAATAACGGTTAAATTTCGGTACTATGTCGTAATGGCCATTATTATTCATGTGCGCCATGGGAAAATTAATGGGGCTCAAAATGTACTCAGAAGAAGTACACGAACACACGATGGTGCGTTAAGAATCCAGACTTTGAAAGCCCACTACCAAAATCATACAAATATCTATACTGCAAAATTTCCAAAGCTAAAACACATTAGCAGCAAAAAGCAACAAGGCATACCTACAGCATAAATCTAAGCTATATGTCATAGGTTAGATAATATTAGAATATCAATTCGGGGGGCATCTGCACTATATTATGATTTATGACCCAAATTTTGGTTACACTGTCATTCCCTTGTACATTTGACTAGTATGATTTGTCATTCACATTCATGCACAGTGAAATATTGTATTTAGGTACATGCCTCATAACATTGCTTTCCCTACAAATCCTTAATTTTTAAAAACATCTGCTAAATTTACAAAAAAAAAAGAAATCCTTCAAAAACCCCAATATATTTTTTCTCTCTAAACCTCCTTGTAAAATAGGGGTGCGTCTTATGCGCCGGCAAATACGGTATGTTGTTTATTAACAACCTTGTCTTCCTGTCATAATTGGTAATTAATTTGTAATACGAATTTAGCAAACAACATTTTTTGGGGCTATACATGAAGACAGATTAAAATCAGGACTACCATACTAAGTGTTTCGTTTCTAAAATTTCAAAAATATGTGGCATTCTTTACTTGTTAAAGGACAAACTTACTATAAATGCACATCAATCTATATATTACACATTGCACATTGGTTTATTCACATTTAATTTATTGTATATCAATGTGGGGTGGAACATGGTCCTGCCACTTTAAACAAGTTGAAATTTCACACAAAAAAATTATTCGTTGTGAGGAACTACACCTGCCTCGTTCCCTCCTTCCTGACGAGGGGAATACCACTCTCACTGGCTGGGGATGGTTCGCCACTCAACTGCTTGTTGGCCGGTACCCCGTCAACACCCCCACCCCCGTGTCTAGGGGTAGAGGGGTAGTCTAGCCCAGGTGATTCTAGAGGCACGCCGCCCTTAGTTAGGCAGACAGCTACAGCTCTCCAACCTGACAACACCTCCCACCACTGCTGCTGATCTCATCCCTTGAAGTCATTTCTAAAGAATTGGGCACTCTTCCAGTTTGTCCTTCCACTGACCCGACACCATTCAACACTCCCCGCTGCCTGAGGTGTTAACTATGTTGCTGAAGATTGCAGCTGTACAGGGAGGTCCCGAAGATACGAGCAGTTAGGCTCCACCTGGCATACTCGTAAAGCGAAAATCCTAGTATAGCGAAAGACCATTAACTAATGGTAAAATAGGTTTGGTTCCAGGACCCCCCCATCAAAGCACATGTTTTTCAAGCTAAAAAACACTATACCAACACAACAAAACACACAGCCGGTCTATATTACCCACAATGTACTAACCTATTCTGTAGAAAAAGCATTTGAAAGAGAAAATAGCACACAAAATAACATAAATGCACATTAATAAACATAAGGTTTTCTCTTGTTTTTTTTTTTTTTTTTTCTTGGGGGGTTGGGGGCTAGGGGGATTCGCTTGCAAGCGGTCACGTTCTCTTGCTGTTCCCGCAGAAACGTTTCCGGCGCTTGCTCCTGAGATGGCAGGACGGCGGCTGAGAGTAAACAAAACATGGCGGCGGAGTTAGCCGAGTGATTTATGCTGGATCAGTTCTCTGAGTTCTTCTGATTCAGAGGATTCTTCAGCTCCTCATGAAAACGAAGGCGACGCAAGTATCATCATCATGTCTTTGCTAAGTGTAAGGCCGACGGAGGCTGTTTCGCTGGTTGTGTGAGTAAAGACTGTTTGAATGCATATATAGGAATATGAAAGATGTGCCGGTTATTTTATCTTAATTACACGCCGCAACCTCACATACCTGATCAAGACAAAGTGCTTGTGGCCCTTCGACCCATGACTGATGTTTGTAGTAGTGTATATATTAGACGGACATGTGATTGCACAAATCCAATGTTGCTGTCGGTTGGTCATGGTCAAAGATGCCTAGGGGTAGACACGTCCGTGTGATCCAACCCTTTGTGTTCCGTGTGATCCAAACCCTTTTGTGTTCGGTGATTCCAAACCTTTGTGTTCCGTGTGATTCCAACCCTTTGTGTTCCGGTGATTCCAACCTTTGTGTTCCGTGTTGGATCCAACCCTTTGTGTTCCGTGTGATTCCAACCTTTGTGTCCGTGTAATCAACCCTTTGTTGCCGTGTGATCTATAGCACACTGGTTAATAGTATATGTATGTGTATAATCTTTATACTAAATCAGGATGTCTGAGTGTCTGTGTGTATTCTCCCGGCGCCTGTCGGTATTGAGTTACTGTCACCTTTTGATGGAACATTATGCTGAACCAAGTAGCCACGCATCCCATATGATGATGACGTGGATAGCTGGTGTTGAGGAAGCAACACATAAACACCTCGTACCTGCCTGGGACGCCGGAACCTGATGCGTTCCAGCCAAAACTCCATATATGCTGCAACTGGCCGAGAGAGAGACGAGAGAACAGCAGGAGACGCGTTACCTAGCGCTCCAAGACACGACACCATGCCTGAGTTGTCTGTGGTGTGTACTCCACACCTGAGGGTGTGAGAGTACACTGTCACAACATTAATTGTCAGCCCTGTCTATTAGACATTAGTCCTAAAGGCCGTTACTAACGAACCGCGTGACCATTATTATTGTTAAACTTACAAGTGTAGATATATATATATTATAATATATTGTTATAGTATATTGTTTACTCGAATCCTTTGGCACTAAACGTAATACTTATAAAATACAGCAAAGAACCGTCTCGACCACGGATTAGCCCCATACCACTTCATTGCTGTGTACCTCTGGCAACGAAGCAGGTACCTGCCTGTCAAGAGGGCCATCATCAGGCAATTCCCACCTTACAGGTTAGTAACCGTATCTACATGGTGTTATCCCGTTACCCGTAAAATAAACATACTAAAAAGAGGTAACATAATTGGTGACATGCGGTTGTGTGATATCTAAATACCAGGGGGTCCGTTTACGGAGCATTCGATATACGAGAATCCGATGATACGAGATGTGTGTAAATTAGGGGTATATTTTCAATATACGAGATCGAAAAATCCAAATGTTAAGACATCAAACTGGAGTGAGTAAAATTACCAAGTTTTTTAATAAAGTAAATGAACAAGTTAGTTACTAAAATTATAAACATTACTGACTACTGTATATGATTTTACCTAAGGTTTGTACGATAATCAATCTGAAAATAACGTGCTAGACTGGCCACGAGTGCTCGAGACTGGTATTAGCAAGAGGTAGGAAGTTCCAGCTCGCTTATTATTTTGGTATGCTATGAAATATCATTTCTCTAGGTGAATGTCAGAATATGATTGCATTTGGATGGATATTATTCATATATATGAGAAAAGAGATGAAATACAATCAAGGACTATCACGTTTGGCAGCGCGGGCATTGGGCAGCAGCAGCAGCCAGCATGAGCCGGCCCAATGAAGCCGTGAGGTGGATATCAACACCATAGACAAGGGAGATAGTGTCTTTGGTAATATTTAGTAGGGGGCGAGAACACCTTGAGGAATCCTATGATTCCTGGGATATCTATGGTGCTATCACAGGCGTGGAGCTGAGCTGACTGTCTTCTTAGGAAGGCACAGGTGGGCGGATGACGGCGGGTTCTCTTTACTCAAAGTTTTGAGTGGCGGCTGGCCGCTGAGCGCACCTCCCTCCGCCACTGTAGGTTTGGGCAGCTTAACCGTCTTAGTACCCGTATTAGAACAACTTAGTGATTATGGTGGTGAGATGTTGATATACAAGTGTCATTATCTAAATCAATGATCACCGTTGGGTCACCTTAAATAAGGGGATTTAATTTAAAGATGTTATGAGGTGACTGCTGTGGCAGTGAGTGAGGGAAAAAATTCTTGCCGCAGCCCACCCCCCCATACCAAATATTCACTATTTAAACCCCACATACACACATTCTACCACCAAACACTAGCCACAGGCTTTTTACTTATATTTTTACTTTGATACATTAAAACTCTTAAACGCGCTCGAAAAAACGAAAATTGTTTGGGAACGGGGCAAGGGGGGAACGTCTGGCATCCCATTTTTGCCCAAAATATGTCCCCCCTTCGGTTGTCGGGTTTTAAAAACATTTTCAGGGGCTGCGAGTTGAATTTGATTACATTTTTTATTTTTTAGTTTATTAATTGCATTTATGTTATTTTTTGCATTTTCTTTTCAGAAGGGTTTTTCTACAAAATAGGTATACTGTAGGAAATAAGACCGTTTTTTTGTTTTTTTTCAAATTTTTATTTGCTTTAAAAACATCTTTTTTTTTATTGAGGGGGTTTCCCGGAACCCAACCCCATTTTTACCCTTTTATGTGTTTCGCTATACGAGATTTTGCTTTCGGTATGCCAGGGGGAACCTAACGCTCGTATCTTCGGGACCTCCTGTAGCGTGCACCCGGTACCCTAAAAAAACATACTAAAACGGGTAACATAAATTTTGCACAGGGGGAATGGAAACTTACATCACGGCATAGTGTTCGTTTAAACTAATTGTAATGTTAACATAAAAAGCGCAACGTGGTATGTGGCAAAATAAAAATTTTAATATAAATTCGTGCCTTTAAATTTTAACTGGGTTAGTCATCAATTGATACACTGAAATGGGGGAAAATTACCCGAGCAAGTGAACAAAATAAACAAGAAAGCTTGGGAAAACAAAACAAAAGGATAAGAGTGGTAATTACTCATGCTGTGTTTAAAAAAAACCGACCCGCGGAAGCAGTCAGCATTCCTTCCATTGTATCATCACTGCTCCCCCCCACCACAAATAATAAATTTTTTTTAACAGAAGGACAAATTCCCTGCATTAATTTCTCTGGAAATACAGCTTTTTTTTAAGAGGGCCGACAGGACAACGCGTTTTTTTCAAGCTTTTATATGGACACGGGAGGGCAAAATTTGAAATTTTTTAATGAAGACGGACGGGGGGGACCAAGCCATCCCTTTTTTCCAATACTTCCCCTAATTCACAAATCCTTGTCAAACCCCAGCCAGCCAGCCCCCCAGCCAGCCGCCAGCCCGGCCCCCGGGACCCCTCAATTCAACCCTCTCAGCTGTGACACTGCCCTTGGAGGAAACATCCCTGATTCAGCAGTACGGATGGACTTCCCTTTGCTGACTCCACACATGTTATTGGTATACAAAATTTTTAGCTGACACTACATGAGACATATTTTTAAAACCCCACTCGTTTACATAAATAACACTTAGTGGCGAGATAAATATTTTTACATTTGTTTTTTGCTTAAACAGCCATTTTAAAGAATTTCAAGTAATTAATTTGTCATTTTATTTTCTATAGATGTTTTAAATATGCTTACCGCTAATTTTTCTTTAATTTCTTGTAATTTTTTAATAATTTGTTAGCTTCCCTATTATTTAAAAATATATTCAATTCTCCTTCTTGAATTGCCTTAAAAGCCAGGAGATGGGAGATAATATTTAATTTAAATTTAAAATTTTTAAACTTATGAATTTATTGACTCTTAAACAAAATTTAGAAAGTGGTGAATTATTTGCTAGAATGTATAGTATAGCCAGATATACTACTACCTTTTGAGGAACCAGGTAATGATAGTACAGGAAATTTAACCTATGTTTGAGGAATAATTTTAAATTGAAGGATGAAAGTAAAACACCTCCGAGTACCTCCGTTTGTAACATAACATACCTTACTGCACCTCAGAAAATTTCTCCTGCTAACTCGATGTCTAAATTCTAACACATCCGTTGCAGGTAGTTTTTTTTTGCCCCTGCCGAAGACTCTTCCTCAGGCCACTGGTGCTATTACGCCCAAGTTTATCTGCCGGGAATAATTTTTGTCTATGTAAGGATTATAACACAAAACTATTAATGATTTAGCAGCCAGTGCCACCGGCGCCCTTGTCAAAGGAGATTAATTACTGCCATGGGCATTCCTTATGCACCCTTTTTATTGCTAAGAAAACTATTTAGCTGAAGGCAAGCTCTTATCACTTCTCACAGAGTGATTAAATAAATACATTACTCTCTGATATGGCAAAAAAATAATATAAAAAAAATGCTATCTTAACGTGAACATTTATATTACAGGCCCGGAGTCACATTTTTATTAGCTGAGAAGCCGTACTCCGTAAGTTAAAAATAAGAGGGCTCTAAATAACGATATAAAATAAAAAAATAAATTAATAAACTCTTAAAAGCCCGAAATGCCAATGTCAAAGGGGAAATTACTGGCATTTGGCACTCCCAGCGCCATTTTTGATTGAGTATATACTATTTGAGCTGAAATCAGCTCCTATCACTTTTATGTGGTATGCAAATAATATTATCATATCTTAATGTTGTGATAATTTTTAGTACCGACCCGGAGTCAGATTTTATTAGCTTACAAGCCGTATCTACTCCTTAAGTTTAAAGAAGCAGGTCTTAAAATATAAATAATAAATGAATGAAAAAAATAAAACTGCCCGTGCGATTACTCACGTCCTCAAGGCCCTGCTGTGTTTTATCTTCACTCCACACTTCAGTGTTATTAAGTGACTACGCGGTAGAGTTTTGGCAACGCACTTCTTAATATTGCAGGATATTAACACATTACTAACAGACTTTGAGTTCTTTTTATTCTAATAACTCATGTTTAGATTCTGTTGTAAAGTACTCTACCAGTTTATTGATGACCTTAAGTGCATTGTCCTTATAGCATTACTACTGATATACCAAACATTTAGTGGGATTCCTCATTGCTATGTTATCATGAAAGCCCTCACCTTGTATAGGTATTTTTAAGGAGCGTTGGCAACACTGAGAATCTTTAGTACACATGATGTAACAAAAGTTTGGTATACATGTCTTTATACAATCACGGGGACGCAATGTAGTAGGCGACCGAGCGATATTAGCGTACTGGTTAAATAGTATATGATGTATGTGTATAATCTTTATACTAAAGCAGTGAGTCTGAGTGTCTGTGTATCTTCTCCCGGCGCCTGTCGGTCTGAGTTACTGCCACCTTTTGATGACAGTATGCTGAACTAAGTAGCCACGCCATCCCATATGATGATGACGTGGATAGCCTGGTGTTTGGGAAGCAACACGTAAACACCTCGCCCTGCCTCGGACGCCGGAACCTGAGGTTCCAGCCAAACCTCCATATATGCTGCAACTGGCCGGAGAGAGAGGAGAACAGCAGGAGACGCGTTACCTAGCGCTCCAAGACACGACACCTTCCTGAGTGTCTGTGCGTACTCCACACCTGAGGGTGTGAGAGTACCTTGTACAACATTAATTGTTCAGGCCCTGTCTATTCTGGGACTGAGAGTGCTGTGAAGTGTGGGGGCGGTGTATCCAGCTTCTTTCCTGTGAATACAGGAGTGAGGCAGGGTTGCGTCCTTGCCCCATCACTTTTCAACGCTTGTATGGGACTGGGTATTGGACAAGGTTGTAGATCAAAGTGATTGTGGAGCATCCGTCAGCAACACCAAGATCACTGATCTTGTTTTGCCGATGATGCAGTAATCTTGCTGAGTCGCTGGAGGTCCTGGTGATGGCTCTCGAGGCGCTGCACAAGGAGGCAAAAGCCTTTGGGACTGAGGTCTCCTGGCTCAAGACCAAGGTCCAGGTATTTGGAGACTTACTAGATGAAGCAAGTACAGTCTGTTCATGCATGTGCGAGGACATTGAGATCTTGGAAAGTTTTACATACCTTGGTAGCGCAGTCCATAATGACGGCGGGTCACGTCAAGAAGTCTTACGACGGATTGGCATAGCCCACGGTGTTATGGACTCGCTCAGCGGGAGTATTTGGCGTTGTCGGTACCTGTGCAGGAGGACAAAGATCCGGATCTTCAAGTCGCTTGTGATCCCTGTCTTACTCTATGGTTGTGAGACATGGACACTAAATAGTGACTTGAAGAGACGAATCAATGCCTTTGGTAATAAGTGTCTTCGCAGAATCATGGGGTATCGCTGGGATGATTACGTGTCAAATCAGCGATTGCACCGTGAGACTGAATCGAGGCCTATTACCTGCATAGTCCGTCAGCGCCAACTTCGGCTATATAGGGCATGTGGCACGCTACCCTGAAAACCGATTCCTTCCCATCGGGTTGTATCTGTAAGAGACAATCAGGCGTGGAGGAGGCCAAGGGGGCGCCCAAAAGGCTCGTGGCTGGGGCAAGTTGATGTTTCTTGTCGAGAGCTGCTTGGTATGGGAAAGGAGCCTGCATGGGAACTCGCACGTGGTGACCCCCGGGAGTGGGGTCGTAGGGTGGGCGAGGCGACGCGCCCCCCGGCGTATGCCCCCAATGATTGATTGATTGATTGTCTATTAGACATTAGTCTCAAAGGCCGTTACTTAACGAACCGCGTGACATTATTATTGTATAAACTTTACAAGTGTACATATATATATTATAATATATTGTTTATAGTATATTGTCTTACTCGAATCCTTTGGCACTAAAAGAATACTTATAAATTACGTAAAGAACCGCTCGACCACGATTAGCCCAATACCACTTCATTGATGTGTACCTCTGGGCAACGAAGCAAGTTACCTGCCTGTCAAGAGGGCATCATCAGGCAATCACCCTTACAGGTTAGCAACCTGTATCTACATGGTGTGATCCCGTTACCCGTAAAATAACCATATTAAAAGGGTAACAATTCCAACCCTTTGTGTTCCGTGTGATTCCAACCCTTTGTGTTCCGTGTGATTCCAACCCTTTGTGTTCCGTGTGATTCCAACCCTTTGTGTTCCGTGTGATTCCAACCCTTTGTGTTCCGTGTGATTCCAACCCTTTGTGTTCCGTGTGATTCCAACCCTTTGTGTTCCGTGTGATTCCAACCCTTTGTGTTCCGTGTGATTCCAACCCTTTGTGTTCCGTGTGATTCCAACCCTTTGTGTTCCGTGTGATTCCAACCCTTTGTGTTCCGTGTGATTCCAACCCTTTGTTGTTCCGTGTGATTCCAACCCTTTGTGTTCCGTGTGATTCCAACCCTTTGTGTTCCGTGTGATTCCAACCCTTTGTGTTCCGTGTGATTCCAACCCTTTGTGTTCCGTGTGATTCCAACCCTTTGTGTTCCGTGTGATTCCAACCCTTTGTGTTCCGTGTGATTCCAACCCTTTGTGTTCCGTGTGATTCCAACCCTTTGTGTTCCGTGTGATTCCAACCCTTTGTGTTCCGTGTGATTCCAACCCTTTGGTTCCGTGTGATTCCAACCCTTTGTGTTCCGTGTGATTCCAACCCTTTGTGTTCCGTGTGATTCCAACCCTTGTGTTCCGTGTAATTCCAACCCTTTGTGTCCGTGTGACTCCAACCCTTTGTGTTCCGTGTGATTCCAACCCTTTGTGTTCCGTGTGATTCCAACCCTTTGTGTCCGTTGATTCCAACCCTTTGTGTTCCGTGTGATTCCAAACCCCTTTGGTTTCCGTGTGATTCCAACCCTTTGTGTTCCGTGTGATTCCAACCCTTTTGTGTTCCGTGTGATTCCAACCCTTGTGTTCCGTGTGATTCCAACCTTTGTGTTCCGGTGATTCCAACCCTTTGTGTTCCGTGTGTTTCCAAACTTTGTGTTCCGTGTGATTCCAACCCTTTGTGTTCCGTGTGATTCCAACCCTTTGTTCCGTGTGATTCCAACCCTTTGTGTTCCGTGTGATTCCAACCCTTTGTGTTCCGTGTGATTCCAACCCTTTGTGTTCCGTGTGATTCCAACACACACACACAATCGGTAAGTCCATGAGTCTACTGCGTTCGTGGAATGCGGCAAGACGTTACCGCAGAGTTTTTCTTGTAATCTAATACTCCCAGTGTTTTTAGCCCAAACCCCCCCTTCAAAATTATTCAATCGACATGGGACCAAGCCGCTTACCACCTACGATTTATTTGTGATTTTTGAGCCTACTCTCATCAAAATTGAATTTACAGTTTCGGCTACCCAAAACAGACAGACAGACACACAGACACACGGCTACTCCTATAGTATATTAGATTATAGAATAAGATATGAAAATAAGAAGGAGTGATATTGATTTAAAGTAAAGTACACTACTGTCACATTTTATTGAAGCACAAACCACCGCCACGTCAGCCGAACGCAACAGTGCCCAAACAAACATTTAGCTTGCTGCCGCAACAACAACAACAACAAATTCTTGCGGGTCGGGCAATCATCTTCCCTGGATGATTGAACAGCAAGCGAAATTTGAGCAATCAAATTTTTTTCGCTTCCAAGCGAAATTTCACTTGCTCCCCCGCAGAAAACGCCTATAAAACATGCATAACACTCACAAGTGGTAATGTTGTGTAGGAGACAGGAAGCTGGCACGTAGCCAGCTGAGAGTCCCAATCACTAAACCAGCAAATCACTAAAATCAACTCACAAGGCACAATACAAGCAAAAAAGACGTTGTACTGTAGGGGACAGCCGCGTGATACAAGAGGGTAAGGTAGGTAAGGGACAAGGGAGGGGTGCGCAGACCTCTTCCACTGCCCACAAACTCGTCTCTGCGCATCTGAATCATTGTACATCATCATACAGCCCAGATGCATACGTGGTAGGGCACGCATTTTGAACTTGGTAATTTTACTCACCCCAGTTTGAATGTCGTAGCATTGGATTTTCGATCTCGTATATTGAAAATAGACCCTAATTTACTCAGCTCGTATAATTGATTTCTCGTATACCGAATGCTCGTATAACGGGACCTGCCTGTACTTCTCCTCCAGGCTGCAGTACATAGTTATTTGGATGACATATCTCTGCTTAGATATCACTATTGTTTAGTTCCTGAGCAGTTAGTTGTTTGGTCCATGTTATTTGGCTGCTAGCCAGTTATTGCAACTTTTGTGTTGTGTAAATATATTCGGGGTATCATACTCCTTGACTTTTCTTCCCCACCATTCTGAAGATTGCTAATATTAATTGATGCCACCTCGGCCCTGACATATTTGGCGACCTCGCCAGGATATGACTATCAATTAACTACATATTACAATTCTTGAGATTGTGGGCGTTAATTGATTGTAAGTTGCTGCTGCGCGTCATTGCTGCCTGAAGCCCCGGAGCAATGCTTGAGAGTATTTGATTTGAAAATAATTCACTTTAGGTGTTGTCTGTCTCAATTTATTCTGTAAATTTACATTTTGGGTTTTTGTTGGGTTTTCGGTGTTTGGTTATTTAATTGTTTGTTATATTTCCGTGTAAAATCTGTGTTTGGTCTGCAATCTCTTCGTTCGAAGCACTGACGGAGCAGGGCGAGGCTCCCAGTCTGCAAGGAAAGGAGATTGGCTAGTGGAACAACAAAAGGTCGAGAGGAAAGAAAGACAAGCAGAGAGAAGAAAGACAAGCTGAGAGGGAGAAGATTAAACTAGCCGAAATTGCAGCTCCAAGGTAAGCCCTCAGTCCACTTACCATTTGATCCTTTCTCCAGGCCTAGTCTACCATCATACAAGAACGAAGAGGACATAGCCACCTACTTAACAAGGTTCGAGGGAGTGGCCGAGATGCTGGTACAGTCAAACCTCGATGTAACGGACTTCGGATGTAACGGCCCAATTCTCGTAACTTCGGATGTAACGGCTCCTTTTTTGCTGATTTTTTATTTTTCTTCTTTTTTTTTTTTTTTCTTTTTTTTTTTTTCAATTTTCAGCCCGCTTTCGCCGCTGGGAAATTGTAAACCCCAACATACCGTTTTTTGGCGGCGCATGACGCCCCCCCTTTTTTACAAGGATTTTTGAGAAAAAAAAAATTTTGGTGTTTTGGGGGGTAATTTTTTTTTTTTTTTGGTTTAAATTTTACCCAAAATTTTATTTAAAAAAAAAAATGATTTTTAGGGGGAAACCCAAATGTTATGACATGGTACCAAAATTCTATTCACAGTGCAATAAATTTGTGAATAAAAAATTACAGGGGGGTCCCGAAGATACGGTATTTAGGTTCCACCTGGAAACTCAAAAGTAAATCTCGGAAACGAAACACATAACTAAGGGTAAAATTTTAGGGTTTTTTCCAGGACCCCTAAAAAAAAAAATTAAAAAAAAATTTTTAAAAAAATTTTTTTTAAGAAAAATAAACTTAGAAAACACAAAAAACCTCAAATATAGGGCCTAAAACCCAAAACCCCCCGCCCACCCACACCCCCAACACAAAACAGGGGTTTAAAGAGTGTCCCCACCACAGAAAGGACGGGCAAAATAAGTCCAAAAACACTTAAATTAAACCAGCAAATCACAAAAATTAAACTCAAAAGGGCCAATACATACAAGCAACAAGACGTTGTATGTATCTTGGGGACGCCGTGTGATACCTAAAACTCGAGAGGGTAGGGTATTTAAGGGGAAAAGGGAGGGGGGGCGCAGCCCTTTTCCCACTGCCCACAAACTGGGCCCCTGCCTCTAAATCATTTTTACATTGTCCAGGGTTGTAAATTTTTGTAGGCCAAAATTGTCGTCCCGGGACCAAACCGAATTATCAAAATTTTTGCCCAAAGGAGGGGGGGAACCCAATTTGGGACATGTTTTCACGGAAATTTCGGGTGTAAAATGGGCTTGAAAAAATTTTTTTCCAAACAATGTTGGGGCAAAAAAGATACGGCCCCAAGGAAAAAATTTTTGGCAAAAAAAGTTAAAATTTCCCGTCTCTTAACTCATTGTCCAAGCGACGAAGCGAGCTTTTAGCATTTTTTCAAAATTTCGTAATATATTGTTTCGGGGCGAAAATTAAATGCAGGGCAAAAGTGAGCTTAGTGCAGGGGAAAAAATAAAATGTTTTTCGAAAAGTTTCCCCAAAAACACCCTTTTTAGCGTCCCCCCAGGGGCAGGCCCCTTGTGTTGGGGACCTCATATAACCACTAAAACCCGTTTTTTCTAAGCCTTTTATAGTTTTTATTTGGGGTTGGGGGGGGGGGGGGGGTTTATAACCGGGTAGGGTGTGTTGGGTGTTAAATTTTGGCTTTTTCAGCCGGGGGAAACAAAAGGGGAGAAAGATAACAATTATGAAATACCCCCCACCACCTCTTTTTGGGATTAATATTATCATAAAACCTTAGGTAAAATCACATAGTCAGAAATTTGACTTTAAAATTTTTATTAAATAACTTTAATTTACTTTAGAAAATAGCTTAGAAATTTTTACTTACCCCAATTTAAAATTCGTAGCTTTGGTTTTTCCCGATCTCGAAATTTTGAAAATAGACCCAAATTTTTTACACATCTCGTATCAGGGGATTCTCTACGTATATTAAAAGCTCGTATAAGGGGAACCTTTCCCTTATATTTAAAAAAAAATGTAAAGGGAATGACGGGGATAAAAAAAATCTTTCAAAAATTTTATTGCGGGTTTGCCCCCAAAATTGTTTATTCTAATTTTTTTGATACTTTTTAAAATTCTATGCTTAGTTTTAAAATGTTTTTGGGGGTTATGCCTTTTTTTGCTTTTTGCTATGTGTTTAGATTTTTTGGGGAAAATTTTGGGCAGTATAGTATTGGTATTTTTTTGGGAAAGGGGGGGTTTTCCCAAAATTCCTGGGAAACTCTTACCTACAAAATCATGTATTTTCTTCATTTTTGAGTATTTTGAGCCCATTTTCCCAGGGCGCAATTGAATAAATGGCTTCACTTAGTACCAAAAAATTCCTGTTATTTCACCCGGGAAAAGTATTTAAATTTAAAATAAAATTTAGGTTAGGTTAGAGGGGGGTTTTGGGTTTAAAAACGAAATATAAGAAAAAACAAAAATTTACCAATAATAGGGCCCAGGGGTGAAGCGTACAATGTTTGGGGGGCGGCCCTTTTGGGGCCCAGGTTCCCCCCCTCCCCACACCAAAATGTAAACAAACATTGATGTCCGCCAAAAAACGAGAGCCAAAATTAATTCAAAACCCTCAAAACTATTCAGGGGAAAAACAAATTTTTCGGCCTCAAATTTCGGGGGTTTCCCCATAACAAAAATCTACGAAAAATCGAAGATTTTTGGGTTTAACACTGAAAGGGTAACCATCTCTCCCTTTTTGTTTTTTATTGTTTTTTTTTTTAATTTTTTTTTGGAAGGGGCACCGTTGTCGGGATCGCCGAAAATTTCCCCGGGTTTCCCCCTATGAATCAAACCCACACTCGCGGGGGTTTTTAAATTAGTCTTTTTCAGGAGTTCCGGTAAGGGGCGGGTTCAAACTCTGAAATCACGGAAAGGCTTTCCCGTCATCTTCCTTGTTTTCCCCAAAAATTTCGTCACGGTTCCTTCATTTTGGGCCAGTTCTGCTCACCCCTAAGCAGACATGGTGCCTCAAAAGTTTGTTTTAAAAAATTTGCTTAAATAGCACTTCTGTTGGATGAAAAGGGGAAATTTGGGAATTTAAAAAAGACCTTTTTTTGGGTACATAACCGGAAAAAAAAGAAAATTTATCCCCCGGCACAGTCTCTTACTTTAAAAAATTCCCTTCCCCAAAACCGTTTTTACGGACTGTGTGTGCTGGACCCGTGACGGGGGCGAAACTTTTTAGTGTAAAACGCCCCTATTTTTTTGAATGTAAAAATTCCCTAAGGGATGTGTTTGAAACGGTGCGTGTCCCTTTGGGGGTATAGTGTGATTCGCCTTGAGGCGGACGGGGGGCGCCGTGATGGGTCTTGGTTTTTTGGGGTGTCCCCTGTGGAAGCCCTTTTTTGTCCCGTCTAAAAGGAAACCGTTGCACCTTTTTACTAGAAACTTTTTCATACATTTTCCCTTTTATCCGAAAGGGGTACGGGGGTGAGGGATTGGGGGTCGAGGGGGTAAAAAACCCTATGATTGTCTGCTACCCCCCCTTGTTTTACCACTGTGCGGCGCTAACCCCAACACACACACCCTGCATCGGCTTAGGTCCCCTGCCCCGGGAAACCCGGTTTTGAGGGTGACCGACCTAAACCTGACTTGCCCTTTCGCGGGCCCAACAATTTGCAACACCAGCCGGGTAATTCATCAGCCACAGGACACACAGAGACACCCCCCACGCCCTTTTTGCCCCTACTTTTGTAAAATTACTCGCTGTCAAAAAATCTAAAAAAGCCCCCGACCCCCTTTTCTCCACCTTTTGTTTTTATAGACAACTCCCCAAGATACTACACCTCCCTCTCACCGCTCCCACTCCTTCAAATAAAACTTTAAAACACCTCTTTTTTTTAAACTATTCCTTAATCAACAATACTCAATCCAGTAAAAATTCATCACATTTTCTGCCCCCCTTCTACCCATCCCCTTTCCCAAACAGTTTTTTTCAACTTTGTGGGCCCAGTCGAATGGGGGTTTAAGCTCCCAACTAATATGCCGGGAGGGTTTTTTCTTTTCCAGGGGTGCGGGGGGGATTTCTGGGGGGGTTTCCTATTGACCCATGGGGGGAAGCGTGGAGGGCTCCCCCGAGTGAAGAAACCCCGGTGAAGGGGCAGCCGGGAATTTATCAGACTTTTTAACAATGGAGCAGCAGCGGGAGATGGATGATTTTTTACATCTACTGGCCTCTTGGCAGAAACCCAATCGCTATTTTTGGTTGCCCTCCTCTTGTTCTTTTAACCCAAACCTTTTTTTTAGTACGTATTATGCATTACTTTTGAAAAACAGGGTTTCAAATTTGTGCACAGTGGGTACTGGGTCAAAAACAAATCACTTTCCCGACCCCCTTTTGTAATACAACCCCCGGCTGTTCGCTTCTCTGCCTGCCTCTCCTGTGCTAATATGGCCGGGATTAACGCAGGAAAGAAATTTGGGATTTCCTTTTTTTAAAGGAAAAAAAAATGCTCTTTGCGCCGACAAAAACGGGAAATTTTATTATTTTTTTCATTTTTCTTTGGAATGCTTTGGGTTTTAAGGGGTTTTGTGTATCACTTTAAAAATAAAAAGGGAAAGGGGCCTGGGGTTGCTAGTGATTTAAATGGTAGAAGTTTGTTTTTTTAAAAAAGTGAAATATTTTGTGTTTTTTTGGCCCTGGCCGCTGCTACTTTTCCCCCGTCACCTCAAACCCCTAAATCACCCTTATCTAAAGGGGCCAAAGCCGTGCTACAAATGACCTAAAAAAATGACACGTGGGAAAAGAAAATTTCCTTTTACAAAATATAAAATTTTATTTAAAAATGAGCATGTCTGATAATAAGCTACCTTTGGGAAACCCGGCGGGAAACTGGCCTATTTTTTTTCCCTTTTACTAAATTTAGCTTGACTAGCCAGACGGGGAAGAAAACCCTCAACATTTTAGGGGTTTTTCCCATCCTTTACAGACCGTTTTCTTCCTTTTTTCTAATTTTTGGGGTTTATTTTAAGTCCCCCATATGCTGCTGCTGCTGGGCCCCGGGGGGGCGCTGCCAGGCGTGGATGGCCCCCTTTAAAGATTTTTATATCTTTTTCTCATATGTTTTGAATAATTTTCAATTCAAAAGTGATTATGTCTACATTCACTAGAAAAAATTAAAAATTTTTATAAAACCAAGCGTAATGACGAGCCTGGATTTCTTCTACCTCCCCCTAATACCATTCCCCAACAATCGGGGGCGATTTTGGCCCAAAACCCTATTAGCGCTAGTCAAATGTTTTCCTCCCACATAGCTACATGGTCGGGGTTTTGTTTTAATTTTTTTCATTTATTTTTACTGTAGGGGCGGGGCCAAATTCAGCCTGTATGCCCGTCACGTTTACCTCCCAAATAGCTACCCATCCCCGGTTGTGTGTGATTATTTTTTCATTTTTTTCACATTTTTTTTTTTCAGATATTTTTCCACCCTTTGGGAAAAAACCCTCCTTTTAAAGGACAATCGGCCCTTTAAAAAAGGGCCCCTCCTTCCCCCCTTTATTTCCCTTTTGGCGAGGTTTTTTACTGTCTACCAAAAGATACCTTCGCCGTTCGTCTGGGGGTTTCCCCCTTACTGGGAAAGCTGCCCAAACTCTACACGTCCTTTCCATCATTTCCCCACTAAGGGAAAGATGAGTTACTGAAGGGAGGCATTACTAACTGGTTTCAGCAAAATCCAGATGGATAAACCAAATGGATTTTTAGGTCAGCCCGGGTTTTCAGTAGGGGGAAACATCATCGTTCATTGCCCCTTTATCGAGGATGCTTGATTTTTTGGGGGTTTAGTCCTCCCCTGTTGGGCCAGGGCCCTAGGGGGGTTTTGGGGTCAATTTATTATTCTGACCCCTTTTTTATCTTTCTTTTAAAACCTGAATTTCCCCCTCTTATCAAGGAAAGGGGGCCCCGGCCCGCTGAAGGATGCCCAAAAAAACTAATGGACATTGCACGTCCCGCCCCCACCACCTATCTTTTTTCCCACCTTTCTTTCATTTGTGGCCCCAAGTGCCTGTTTGGCAGTTTACTTCTAAGGCCCCAGAAAGGGAGGGGCCCCGAGGTCATTTAAGGGTTGTATGGTTGGGTTTTTGCCCATGGGTGCAGGCAGAACTTTTTTAGTGAAAACCTGTGGGGGTTTGAGGCTCATGCCGCCCCGTTTCCCCCGATGCCCGCAATTAAAGGGCCCATGTGGGGGTTTCTTAACCCTCGACGGTGCAAAAGATTTTGGGGTTTTCATCGGGGGTCGAACTCGGGTCACCCAGAAAGCCAAATTGGGACGCTACCCAAACTGCTAACCCCCTTCCCCCAAAAGGAGGTCTGTGGGCTCCTCCCACAAAAAATCGAAGAGATTTCCCTTTCCCCCGACCCCGACTCCCGCGAGGATTCAACCTTCTGGGCCCAAACTCCCCCACCTGGACTTTTCCAAATTGTTGGGGGAGGCTGGCCCCATACACCACGGGTGTCCCCATAATCCATAACCCCCCCAAAGGGCAAAAAACTTTTCCCCGCCCCCCTATAAGGTTTTTATTTTGCCCACGTACCCTCCCGAGTTTTCGCGCTGGCCCCTTTTTTCACAAAGGGATAGCGCTAAAATCGAGGATCGCGAAAAACGGGTATTGAAAAACTAAAAAAATTAAATTTGTCCGGTCGAGGCCCTATTTCCTATTTTACGGTTTTTAAGACTCACGTTTTCCCCAAAAAAAAACCCTGAAAAAACTCATGGTCTTCCAAGACAAAGTAGTACAAGGAAACCTCATTTAACCGGCATTTAAAACAACGGCACCCCAAAAACGGCACTAAACGACCCCGGCTTAATTAGGTTTTAAATTTTTCAAAAAAGAGAAAAACGGGAGAAATTTAGGGGGGCCAAGGGTGTGGGGCTACACAGCTCCCTCTCCTCACTCCAACTCCTCTCCCGCCATCCACGTCCCCTTTCGTCCCCTTTGTCCCCACCATCCAAGGGGCCCCTTTAAACCCTTTCCAAAGAGGGGGGGGATCGCCTTCCCCCGTGGGTTTTCCCCCCCAAGCGGTTTTCCCAGGGAAAGAGGGGGCTGATTCTGCGGCCCGGGTGGCCCTTAAAAGGGTTTTAAACCACCCCTTCCCTCTGGGCCCCTCTCCCCGCCACACGCCTCATCTCCCTCATCTCACACCCCTCGGCCCATGCCCTCCGCCCTCCCTTTCCTGTTCCTCCGAGTGACCCCTTCCCCCCACCCTGGGTAACGAAAAAGTCCTTGATTTCACTCTCACCCCCCTCCGCCGGGGGCCCCGATAAATTTACAGCCCCGCAAACCCTCCCCTCTGTGCCCTTGGTGCATGAATTTTCCCCCCGACTATTGAAAACTTTCTGCTTTCCCTTGGGCCCCCGCTTCCCCCTCACAAACCCTGGGAGGGGCTACTTCTCCCCCAATTTCCCCGCCCTGAACTTTCCCCCCTTCGCCCGCCCACCCTGCTAGCGGCAGCTGGCGCTCCCCCCTCCCGGCAAAATGGGCCTCATCCCCCTCCCTGTTTCCTTCCGAGGGAAAACAGGGCAACTTCCGTGCCTTTGATAGCATTTAAAAGGACATCACCAGGGCTCATAGTGGTTTTCCCCCAAAGGGATCCTCGAGCCCTAAAACAACACAAAAACCCCAAAACCACAGTATTTTTTGGGATTTTTGGGCGATTCCATAAAATTTTAAATCTCAAAACAACGGGAAATGAGTTATCCGGCAAAGGGGCTCCCCCCCGAGGGTGCCGGTAAAAGAGGTTTTTCCTGTTTGTACTTCCTCAGTACTCGTACCTCGTACTTTTTCCCGTTTTTAAGTATTTTAAAAAAACAAAAAGACATTCAAATAAACTACTGGCCTCATGGGGTGATGTTTGTTTTTCCCGTCTTAGGCTCGGGAGATTGCCGCCGCTAATAGCGCCACCCATCGCTGCTTTTCCCATCCCCGGGGCGGAGCGGGAAAAAAGATGGGCTGTTTTTCCCTTTAAAAAAAAACCCCAGCCCCTTCCAACCAGCTTTAATGGGGACCCCCGGGGGGTTTTCCATGGGGTTTTTGACCCCCCTCCTGGGGAGGTGGGCCCTTTGGCCCAAAACCCAGAGGGGGAGGAGGGGGAAGGGAGAGGATAGGACCTTGATAGTATGCACGCCTAAAGAAGCTTTCCCCCCCCGGGAAAATGGCTGGGGCCCACAGTGGGCCCTGCGGGGGTGTAAACAAAAGGGGTTACTTCCCCTTAAACGCGGTACCTCACGCTTACTAATCTCTTTTTTGAGGACTGGGAAATGATTTATGGTTTTTTCAAACTGTCAGACTAAAAGTTCCCCCCCAGATGTTGGACCTGGGTCTATTCCCCTTAAAATTTAAATGGAAGGACATCACGACCTGCTTTGGGGGCGATCTTTCGGGTTTTTTACACCACGTGATATATAACCTACCTTGTGGGGCTTGAAAAGATATATAAACCCCTCTACCCATTCCCCCAAATTTTTAAAGACTAGTCAATTCGCACTGAATTTAATTCACAGCACTGCAAACCCTTTTAAAAAATGGCTGTAGCTACTGTTTCCATTAGAGCAAAGGTTTTACTGGGTGGTAGGGAAAAGGGGGAGGCCCCCCGGGGAAAACCTCACTCGGCCCCTCACAAAAGGGAGTACTGAGGGTGGCGCGCTTTTCTTTATACACCGTTGTGAAAGATATTTTAAATTTTTTTAACGCTAATTTTTTGCATAGTGCTAAATTCATTTGAAAAATGAAGGGTTTTTTAAAAGGAAACAATAAAAAACCACTTCTACTAAAGCTGGGCCTTTTTAAATCTTATAAAAAAAACTGCCCCCGTTTCCACCACGGCGAGGGCCCCCCCCTCACAGCCCTCGAGTACAGGGCCTACCCCCCCCCACCCCTGGGGATTACTGCCCCAATGGCGATATTGGGCCAAAAAAAAAAAAAAAAAAAAAATTACGAAGCAGCGCGAAACTCGGGGAGATAATGGCCGGGAGTCGGATGCAAGAATTTAGGACTCGGCGAGAAACTCAAGGATCGCGAAACTCGGATAGCGTGAAATCGGGAGGGTACTGTACAAGATCGTAAGGTACCTAACTTTCAAGTTTCGGGAATATCAATGGATCATGGTCTTCCACTATCATTAGGGACACTGGGTGCTCTGGTGTCATAGTTTCTGAAGAGGCCCGCCAGACATTGACCCATCACTCTATCCCAAGTAAAGTTGCTGAATATTTAGGATGCACCGACAAATTTTCTGTTGCTAGGTATTACTTACGGTGCCCATTTTACACTGGCTGGACAGATGCTGTAAGAGCCCCAATAAAATTTTGCTAGTGCTTTAATTGGAAATATTCCCGTTGTACAAGCTCCGAATAGTACCGACTCTCAATTCTGTGATGACCGTACCGACTCTCAATTCTGTGATGACCATTCACTCCCTAGTACCAACGACCCAGCCACCACTGATCGTTCACTTTCCACAAGATTAATTACCTCCTCTGCCCCTTGATGACTCTGCTTCTACTGAAGACTCCCTCCCATCTAATGCCAACAACGGTCCCCTTTTTGGATGTCAACCTCTTCCAAACCAAGTGAGCAGTGGCGTACCCAGAAAATTGAAGAGGGGGGGGCCAATAGGATGAGGCAAGGTGCGTCCTTGCCCCACAACTTTTCAACACTTGTATGACTGGGTATTGGGCAAAGTTGTAGATCAAGTGATTGTGGAACATCCCTCGGCAACAACAAGATCACTGATCTTGTTATTGCCAATGATGCAGTAATTTTTGCTGAGTCGCTGGAGGTCCTGGTGATGGCTCTCGAGGCGCTGCACGAGGAGGCAAAGCCTTGGGACTTGAGGTTTCCGGGCTCAAAAACCGAGGTCCAGGTGTTTTGGAGGCTTACTAGATGAAACAGTACAGTCTGTTCATGCATGCGGCGAGGACATTGAGATCTTGGAAAGTTTTACATACCTTGGTAGCGCAGTCCATAATGATGGCGGGTCATGTCAAGAAGTCTTATGGCATATTGGCATAGCCCACGGTGTTATGGACTCGCTTAACACGAGTATTTGATGTTGCCTGTACCTGTGGCAGGAGGACAAAGATCTGGATCTTCAAGTCGCTTGCGATTCCTGTCTTACTCTACGGTTGTGAGACATGGACACTAAATTCACTTGAAGAGATGAACCGATGCCTTTGGTAATAAGTGTATTCGCAGAATAATGGATATCGCTGAGATGATTACGTGTCAAATCAGCGATTGCCCGTGAGACTGAATCGAGGCCTATTACCTGCATAGTCCGTCAGCGCCAACTTCGGCTTATATGGCATGTGGCATGCTACCCTGAACTGATCCTTCCCTTCGTTGTTGTTGTGTTTTTTTTTTTTTTTTTTTTTTTTTTCATCACAAAGAACTGGCCAAGGGCACACAAAAATGGGTAACACAAAGCCAGCTTTGTGGGCTTTGTGGGTCCCTATAGCCCGCTATAGGGACTTTGTTGCCAGTCCCTATAAAGAAGACAGTAAGAGAATAAAATAAAAAAGAGGGGTGAGCCAATTTAGTTCGGGAGGTGTCTTGTTACTCCTCTTTGAAAAGATTTGTCATAGGAAGTGGAAAAATAGAAACAGGAAGAGAGTTCCAGAGTTTACCAGTGAAAGGGATGAAAGAGTAAAGATACTGATTAACTCTTTCATAGGAAGAGGGACAGAATAGTGATGAGAATGAGTAGAAAGTCTTGTGCAGTGAGGCCGTGGGAGGGGGAGGCATGCAGTTAGCAAGTTCAGAAGAGCAGTGAGCATGAAAATAACGACCGGTAGAAGAGAGCAAGAGAAGAAACATTGCGGCGGTGATTTAAAGATTGAAGACAGTCAGTCAGAGGAGAGGAGTTGATGAGACGAAAAGCTTTGACTCAACCCTGTTTAGGAGAGCTGTATGAGTGGATCCTCCCCAAACATGTGAGACATACTCCATACATGGCGGCTAAGGCCCCTGTAGAGAGCAAGCAATTGGGAGGGAGAAAAAAGGACGCAGATGCCACAGGACACCTAACTTCTTAGAAGCTGTTTTTAGCAAAGAGATGAGATGTCAGATTTCCAGTTCAGATTTTTAGTAAAGGATAGTCCTAGAATGTTCATTGTAGGAGAAGGAGACAGTTGAGTGTCATTGAAGAAGAGGGGATAGTTATCTGGTGAGTTTTGTCGAGTAGATAGGTGAAGAAATTGGGTTTTTGAGGCATTGAACAAAAAAAGGGTTTTTGCTTTTCCCCAATCAGAAATTATAGAAAGATCAGAAGTTAGGCGCTCGGTGGCATCTCTCCGTGAATCACTTGGTTCCTGTTGAGTGGACGTCTAAGGGTTGTATCTGTTAGGGACAATTCGGCCTGGAGGAAGCCAAGGGGTGCTCACAAGGCTCGTGGTTCTGGGGCAAGTTGATGTTTCCTGTCGAGAGTTGCTTGGTATGTAAAGGGAGCCTGCAAGGGGACTCGCGCGTGGTGACCCCGGGAGTGGCGTCACACCCCTCGGGCGAGGCGACGCGCCCCCGGCGTATGCCCCCACTGATTGATTAATTGGATTGATACATACATATGCATACATTCTACATTTTAGAACTTTGTTGGTAGCTGGAAATATTATTTTTTTCAGTTCTTCCATGTTAGTTTTTCCAAAGTCTCTTCTGCTCCTTTTGTACAATTCATCTTCCTCCTTTATGTCCTTTTCTGTCTCCCATTTCTAAGATTATAGGGTCACTTTTCAGGCTATGGGGCACCATAATTTATCTCATTTGCTAGGTCCTACCTTTTGTTAAAAACTAGGCCAAGTCTTGCTTGTTCGTCATCTCCCTATATCTTGTTTTTTCTGTCCCCCCATTGAGTCATTGTGTTTTCCATGTCCAGTTTTCAACAACCTATCCCCACAAGCATTACATTTCCTCCTTCAAATGTCTCCATTTTACTTCCTTGCAGTTCTTCCTCTCCTCCATTTACTTCTGCAAATCTCCAACCTCCAGTATCTTTTTACTATTCTTGGGCTGTTTTGTTTAGTACTTCAAGGTGTCTTCTAATACTGTCTCATGTTCTTCCTTACTCAAGTATTTGTTCTGGGTGGTACAAGGTTGCCACTATAGTCCAATGTTTCTCTATTTCTGACTTCTATTTGGGACACTCCCCTATTTCACTCTTCGTTCTCCATACTCCACTTTTCTTATTTTCACCCCAAATTTTGTCAGTATCATAACTCCACCACCTCTTCTACCACCCCCTTTTCCATAGGTTGTATATTTATTGCTTATCATCACTTGGTTATCTTCTACTAATTGAGTTTCTGTTAGACACACCACGTCTGGATCTTTAGTTAATAAATAATTTCTTAGTTCCAACCTTCTTGGTATTATCCCATCTATGTTCGAGCATGTTTTTTTTACATAATTTTTCCTCTCCGTTTTTCCTCCGTTTTTTCTTCATTTCTCTGTTTTACTTCATGCATTTCTTTCAACTTTTTCCTTTCTTTTTCATTCATCATTTTTTTTTACATACACTTCTCTGAACTCAACAGTTGACCTTAGCCTGAAGGCCCTCTCTCCAGATTTCTTCGGTTGCCGTCTGTGATTTCAATCTTAGTTTCATGGTCTATCTCTTCCTTCTGCATATGTCCCAATCTTACTACTTCTTCCACTTCATCTACAATCTTGTCTCTTCTTCCTCATCGAGTTTCATCAAAACGTTCTTTACCGTTTTTACTTTTTCTCTTTTTCTCCTTATTCTAAACAAGATATTCTTCTCCTTCAGTCCAAAAATAATAACACATTTTTCTTCTCTGCTAAATCTCTTATTAAATTCTCATTATTCTTCAAAACTTTCACTAACCTTTTTCTTAACATGTTTACTTTGCTCCTTCTTTTGGTTGTTCTATAACTTCTTGAAAGTCCACTTTGGCTTCTCTTTTTCTTTTTTCCAGTTATTCACTTCTACTTTCATCACCGTTTCCACTTGTTCCTTAACCGTTTTTTTCTCCATTCTCACATTTTGCTCTAAGATCATTATTTTCTTTTCTCAATGTCTCCATTCGTTTTTTAACTCTTCATTTTCCTTTACTTTTTGCCTTTCCTTCCTTTGCAGTTCATTTAACTATACTTTCAGTCCTTCAATTTCATTATAGCTTCCTCTCAAACTATGAATCAAACCCTTCATACATTTGAATTCTTCCCTCAGTCTCCTCACGTCTAATTTGGTCTGGTCTCCATCCTCCTCCACCCTGATCACTTGGAGTGCAATGTTCCTTTCATTCCCTCTTCAGTGAATCCAGAGAAGTCCAATAGGGTTCTTTTAAGCTCTGATACTGGTTTTGGGGTGTCCGCCATGGTTACAGGTTTCAAAATATTTATAAACGTGTGTATTTACCTAGTTGTGTTTTACAGGGCCTGAGCTACACTCGTGTGGTCCGTCTCCGTATCTACATTTATCCAGTCTTTCTTTCAGCTGGTGTACATTATGTGCCGATATCACCTCCTCATTTAGTCCATTTCAAACTTCTACATTTCTATGAGGGAAGCTGTACTTCTTTATTTTGTTCAGGCAGCATCTCCCTTTTCCTAGTTTTTTTGTATGTCCTCTTATGTATCGACTTTCTCTTTGTTCCAAGTCAGCAGTCTCTCATTGTCGTTTCTTCCATATTAGTGATCAGCTTAAAAATTGTTATTAAATCTCCTCTTTCTTTTCTCTGCTCAAGTGTTGGGTAACTTTATTTCCTTCAACCTTTCCTCATCAGAAAGTTCTTCTAGCTCTTGGTAACATCTTTGTTGCCATTCCTCGTATCCTCTCCAACATTTTTACACCACTTCTTTTTATATGGGGACCATATAAAACATATGGAGACCATAAAAACCACACACATACAAGTCTAGATTCACAATAAGTATGCAATAAGTCTAGATTCACACAATAAACCTAGGCTTTCACGAGCCATTTAAAAAACATCTCATTCTAACCAGCAAACTGGACTGGACATCAACATCAATCGTCTCTGCCACACAATCCATTTGATTATAAACATGCAAATTTCTCATATTCCCGTCAAAATAATCACTCCTTTGAAATTTACATGAATATTATCATTCGTTAGTCATTACTTGCCGATTACAATGTTCACCACCAGTTTAGCTATCATCATCTTTCACTGACCAAACTGGTGAACAAGCCTACTTTCTATACTCCAAGACCTAGAGCAGCTGGTGCAGCACCCTACCGTATTCCTGACGCCTTGGAGATACGCCCAACATTATTCTTAACCTTTTCCTAACCTCTAACCCAGGGGTTCCCAACCAGTGGGTCACGACCCCCAGGAGGTTTGCGAAGGCTTGGCAGGGAGGTTGCGAAGCCTTGTTAGAAATGGCTAGGAGAATATTTTTTTAACTCAACGATTTGATTTTTTTATCCTTTTATATTTTTCTTGATTTTGTTTCAGTGCCAAAAACGTGTTTTGATCATTATCATAAATTTTGTTTATATATGGTGGGAGGCACGAAACGAGTCTCTCATCTGTGGCTTGCTATTTATTCATTCTATTATGCCCAAAGTTGGACCAATGTGTAATTTCCAATCATCCCACTAGCTGGGTTGTCTTGCTGTTGAAAACTGTATGTTGACATTATTTAAGGAATTACTGTGTTCGTATATATTTTTCGCTCTCAAATAATTAGGTTAGAGAAATTTATGTATCTATCTGTCAGGGCCGAGGTGGTTATCAATTAATATTACCAAGCTAAGAAATGTGGGGAAGAAAAATCAAGGAGTATGATTACCCCGAATATATTTACACAACAAAATTCAATATTAAATGGCTAGCCGCCAAATAACCATCACCAAACAACGTCTGCAATGATGCAGGGTAATGTCACCCTAAGAACTCCCTCGAACGCAGCTTGAAGAGAGGTGAATTGCAGCGCCGCAATCGTCAGCGTGCCACATGCCCATATAGCCAAAGTTGGCGCTGACGGACTATGCAGGCAATAGGCCTCGATTCAGTCTCACGGTGCAATCGCTGATTTGACACGTAATCATCCAAGCGATACCCCATGATTCTGCGAAGACACTTATTACCAAAGGCATCGATTCGTCTCTTCAAGTCGCTATTTAGTGTCTATGTCTCCAACCATAGAGTAGGACAGGGATCACAAGCGACTTGAAGATCCGGATCTTTGTCCTCCTGCACAGTACCGACAACTCCAAATACTCCTGCTGGTGAGTCCATAACACCGTGGGCTATGCCAATCTGCCGTAAGACTACTTGACGTGACCCGCCGTCATTATGAACTGCGTTACCAAGGTATGAAAAACTTTCCAAGATCTCAATGTCCTCGCCACATGCATGAACAGACTGTACTGTTGTTCATCTAGTAGCCCTCCAAACACCTGGACCTTGGTCTTAAGCCAGGAGACCTCAAGTCCCAAAGGCTTTGCTCCTCGTACAGCGCCTTGAGAGCCATCACCATCTCCAGCAACTCAGCAAAGATTACTGCATCATCGGCAAAAAAAGATCAGTGATCTTGGTGTTGCCGAAGGATACTCCACAATCATTTTGATCTACAACTTTGCCCAATACCCAGTCCATACAAGTGTTGAAAAGTGATGGGGGAGGACGCACCCTTGTCCTCACTCCGTATTAACAGGAAAGAAGCTGGATACACTCCCCACACTTCACAACACCTCCAGTACCAGAAATACAGACCAGTCATCAACCAATAGTCCTTGCAGAATCCCGCAAAGTCCAGAAATCCCAAAGTGACTCACGATGCACTGAGTCAAACGCCTTCTTGAGATCAACATAGGCTGCAAGCATCCTTGTCGAAACTCATGTCGGCTTTCCACCAGGACGCGAAGCGCTAGGATACGGTCCGTTGTTGACTTCCAGGCATAGAACCCAGACTGCTGAGGTCTCTGATGCTTCACCAGATGACTGCGGATCCGTGTCAGCAATAGATGGGCAAGCACCTTGCCTGGCACGATGAGCAGTGTAATACCACGGTAATTGTTGCAGTCCTGACGGTCCCCTTTCCCTTTCCAGATAGGGAAGACCAGCCCCCTTTTCCAGTCAGGAGGAATGATACCCGATTGCCACACGGCAGTCAGGACAGCATGCAACCCACAGATCATGGCCTCACCCCCAGCTTTGAGGAGCTCCGCACTGATATTACAAACACCAGCTGCCTTTCCATCCCTCAACTTTGCTACAGCCTCTCTGACTTCGTCAAGAGAGGGTGCGGTTTCGTCAATGGGAGGATCGGCATCCACTGCCTGTAACCTAGTGGTGTAAAGCTGCTCAGTTGGAGGGTCCACCGTTAACAACTGCCCAAAGTACTCAGCCCAACGAGCCATCTGCCCATCCATGTCCGACACGAGGCGCCCATCTGCTGTTCGAATAGCACTCGCCCGAGATGGAGACTTGGAACGGAGCTTCTTCAAGGGCTCGGTAGGCGGGTGGAGGTCATTAGCGTTCAAATGACCCTCGACATCCTCAGCGAGACTCCTGACATACCTCTCCTTGTCTCTCCCCAGGAGGGTTCTAGTCCGGCGTGACAGAGTCCTGTGCTGGTCCCGGTTCCCAGCCAGCCTGGCAGCGCGACTCTCCTCGATTTTCCAGCGTCTCCGTCGAGACAAAACCACGCCTTGACCTCGGGTCGCTCCCCAATACACTCCTTGGCAGCCTGTAGAGTTTCACGTTTGAAGGTATCCCACAATTCTACAGGGTCCTCGAGGGCACCGAGCACATCAAACCAATTTGAGACTGCCACCGCATACTCATGGGCACATGTCAAGTCCTTCAGTTTCTCAAGATGAAACACAGTGATCTTGATATTACAGCACCCAATATATAATTTAATCAGTTTTTACCCGAGTTTTTGCATTTAGGGATTATATATATACTAGCAATTTTTAAGTTAAGTTAGGTAACGTCAAGGGTAGGTTAAGGATCTAGCGGGGGGGGGGGGGGGGGGGGGGGACTGTTAGGTTAGGGGTCTATTGTTCAATTAGGTCAGGTTATCCATGTATTGTATTAAACTGCTAAATTATTATCCCCTACTTTTAATTCAATTTTAATTATTTAGTGTTAATTAATCCAATTAAGTTTTAGGGGTATCTGAAGAGATCTGTGAAAGTCTAACCAAGGTCTAACCCATCCAGACTCTGGGATTTTACCCTGACCTCTTAGGTAGTGGGAGGGAGGGGAGCTCGACACTCCGGTCATCATTCTGTTTATGAGGATCCTCATGTTCACACGTCTCTGGACTTTGAAGAAACCCAACCAATTTTCCCTAGATCTAGGGAGTTTTAATACAACCCTTCACTCTAAAACTATGTGGTTGCGACGCATATTTTGTACCCCAGCCAAATAACCCGCTTCGCTCAGGTCCCCAAGCTTGTTTTGAGGGAGAGGGGGAGTAGGGCAAACACTAGAATAATACCTCCCTTTTTGAGGGGGGGTCTGACAAATGAAAAGAGGACATGAGTGACCCATTGCCTTTTTACCCTCGGGGCATGACACATTAATCAACCCCTTACTACTCACCTTGATCGGGCCCTTGTATTCCATCAAAAACTTTCCGTCACTCAATTATTAAAAAGAAGTAACCCTTTCACTCCGAAGTCCTAATGCTATCAAGGCGGGTAGCTAAACCTGTTTCTTCAGTAAGGCAATGTGGGGGCAAGGGATAATTACCTCTATTATTACCCTTTGGGGGTGGGGGGTGACAGCATGTTGCCCTGAGACAGTACCAGTATCCCCCGTACACCCCGCCACTTCTTTTGTTGTTTATTTCGATCCTGATTTTTATGTAACGCAAAAAATTTTGAGGAAGAAGCTTCGAAAAACAATCAAAAAATGACAACCAACCAAGTCAGCGCTATGTCTATTTTTTAAAAACCAAAATTTTTCCTTCAAAAACTGTAAGGCCTCTTCCATTGCACGATTCAAAACCCATTTTTTAGTTCAGGGCTGGGCAGAGTTTTCTACAAAAAATACCTCCTCTGCTCCCTCTATGACGGCTTTGAAGTAAAAAAAGCCTTTTTTTGGGTCCCCGACAGAGCTAGTGCACTAAGCTATAGGGTAGAAAAGATCGCCACCCAGGGCAAACCCTGGGGATACAGGGAACCATACCCACATCTGATTAGGTAACCAGGCTACACTTAGATTTGAAAAAAAAAGAAAACAGTCGGCAACGCCGTGCCCAAACCGCCGGGGCGGCTGTCCCCAGGCCGGCCGGAGCCATCATAACCATCCCAAAAATCTCCCCGGGGAGAGGGGCTGAAAACTGGCGGGGAAGGAAGGGTGGGAGGCCGAAAAGGGCCCTGCACTGGCTCTGTCAGGGACCCAAAAAAATAGGTTTTCATACTTTTAAAGCCCCATTTTGGTCCCTTAGAGTATGCACTAAACTACCGCCCCTTGGGGACGGGGAAGAACCCCCGGGCCCCCACGGGGAGGCAAAAAGCAACTGCACAAAAAAACGATACCCCTAGTATACTCACCCGAATCAAGCGGGGAAAGTCAATGGGAGGGCCCCGGGGTCCACCCCCCCAGCCTTCCGGGGGAGGGAGTCCCAGGGCAACACAGGGGAATCCCGAGGAGTGGGACAGGTAACGACCACGAAGCACGAGGCCGTACTCCACTGGCCCCCCCCCCCGTTTCCATCTCCAAGGAAAAGGGTTTGGGGGAAGGCCAGAGACGCAGCAAAACCCCGGCGTCATGGGGCGAGGGGCGTGACCCGGATCCGCCCGACTCGATGACGCCCCCGGAGCCGGCCCCCGGGAAACCCCCTGGTGTAGAGGGAAAGACCAGTGACAGGGTCCGGAAAAGGAATGAGGTCACACGCCCCAGGGTCGGAAGCATCCAGGTAACACCGAGCGCCGAGACCGGGGGACAAGGGGGTGTGCGGCTCCCCAGCGACCCAAACCGGAACGACGACCCGGTTTTGGGGACGGGGTCCTGCGCTCGTTCTTTCCAGCACTTGGGCGAGAGGGAGAGGGAGAAGCGGGCCGTCCCGCGAGAAATTCGTCCACTGGGGAAATGGGTCGCGCCTCAGCAAAAGCCCGAAACCCCGTAGCCAGGGCCCCCAGGAACAAGGCCTTCTAAAAGGAGGCGGGGGTCCGGTAGCGTCGGACCAAAACTGGCGCCCTGCAGAAACCGGAGAAACCTTCCCCAGGCCAGAAGGGGCCAGGACGACGGGGAGGGGGGTTTTGGTAAAAAAAACCCCCTCTTAAACAGGGTCACAGAACCCCGGGTCCAGGACCAAACCCCAACCGTATTTGGGGGGTTCAGCCAGGGCCCTAGGGGGTGGAGAGAGTAGCGGAGGACTTCCACGGTCGGGGCCCCAGCAAGGAGAGGAAATCCAGGCAACCGTTTCAGGACGTCGCGGGGGCCCCTTGAGTTTGAAGAACGATAAAAGGGCCTTCCAGTGGACGATACTGTCGTAGAGAAGGGGCGAGTGCGCCACATTCCCTCCGCTACCGCGCCCGAGACCGTCCACGGAGAGAAGTCGGAGAAACTCCAGGGTGTAGCTTAAAGGTGGAAAAAGAAACCTGGCGGGGAGCTCCCCCAACAAAGCGGGGGCCCCTAGAGAACAGGGGGGGGAACCAGGCCTTCATTTCGGAGAACCACGGTTGCGCCGGCCAAGAGTAGCCCCCCCAGGTCACCTTGCCCTGTAGGAACGCAGTTTTGCTACCTTCAGGGGGGACACTGGTGCAGGGAGGCGGAAACAGGTAAAACATGGCCCCTGTTCCAGTCTTCCGTGGGGCGCCCCGGGTCTCCCGCAACTGCCCGGTCCCCCCTCGTCAAAAAGGCCCTGTATTTGGGCAAGCGGCGGGAGCGAAGAGGCCACCTCCGGAGTGCCCCACCCCCGAAAGAGCCGAAAAAGCGCCCCGGGGCGAAGCTGCCACTCCACCGACGACCCCCGGAAGGAGCAGGGCGTCACCCACACTTTCTCCACTCCGGCAAAAACCCGGCAGCGATAAGGGTAAAAACGGGCCCCCCGGCCGAAGACTCTCCGAAAGGGACAACAGAAGGGCGGTTGGATGTCCCTTGGCGGCGAGACAGTGGACCGCGACCATGTTTCCTCTGAAGCAGAGAGCCGTCCCTTCTGGGATCGGGTTTCGATGGAGGGAAAGAAGAGGACCAGCAGCTCCTGACTTTGATGTGGATCTGCGCTCCCCCCGGGACCACCCGCCGAAACCCGCCGGCCGTCGGAGGTTTGGGTAGCCCCACCGACGTCCGACGCTCCGACATACGAAGACCGTAGGGGGCGGAGGCAGCCCCCCCGTCCACGGGAAAAACCGCCCTCCCCAAACCACTCGTCCAGTAGTTTGAGGGCCAGGGGGGGGAGGGGCCCGGAGCAAGTCGCGGGGCCGCCCCCGGAAAAAGGGCTGTGTTCACCCCCTGACAAGGCGACGGAGACAAAGGCGGCCCCTAGGGGAGTGACTTCTGCGGCAAAGTTGAGCGAGCCGAAAAAGGGAATCCCAAGCCTCCTTGACAAAAACGGACCCCGGGGCCCCGGGAAAGAGGGTTGAGAGGTTTGGGCCGCTTTTCCCCCGAGATGCGGCCCGCAGCCGAACGGGAGTCCCATTGCATCCCACCCAAAAGTAATGCGGGGAGAGGGGGAAGGACGGATTTCCCCTTGTTGACTAGGAACCCCATCTCCCCCGCCACCCCCCAAAGCTCGTCCACATGCGAACCGCTTCCTCCTGAGACGGGGCGGACCCCCCCCCAATGTCCAAATACATGAGGCAATTCACCCCGCAGACACCATCCGCTGAGCCCAACCTTGGTGAGCCCCCCGTAAAAACCCTCGGAGCGAGGAGAGGCCGAAGGGCCCGGGAAGGGAGGCTCAAAAGCGAGAGCGACCCTTGGGGGAAGTTGTGGACAAGCGGGCCCCGAGCGAAAGGCCCCGAGCCCCAGAGCCCCTGAACCCCGGGAAGGGCCCCACCCCGAACGGGGCGACGAGGACCGGGGCCATCCACAGGGGGGAGCCTCCTGACTGCCCCCCCCGACGAAAAAAGCCCCGACGAACACTGCTGGCCCCCCCCCGGGAAACCCCCCCGCCGAGGGGGTCTGGGGCCGGGAGTAGACACCAAGTGACGGTGGGGGGGGATTGAGGCGAGACACTGCTGAAGGGGGGTCCCAAGACCTCCGAACGAAGGGCTAATCCGGAGAATCTGCTGTCGGGTCGCTCCGGGGGCCCCCGAAAGGCCCTCGCGCCGAAGAGCCAAAGCGGGCAGTGAGGCCCTGTCAATGGCAGGGGGGACCGTCGGGAGGGGGGAGGCGCCGAAACGCATCACAGGCGGTCGAAAAAGCCCACAGAATCCGAGGGAAAGGCGGGGAGGGGGAAGTGGATCCCCGGCCGGGGGGAGGAGGGGCCACCCCGCCAGCTACTGAAAAAGGAAACAGAAGAGGTCAACGGGGAAAAGGTGTTCCCGCTCCTGAAAGTCCGGCGAAAAAGCTCCCCCTTTCCCCCGGTTTGGCCCGCCACGGGGGCCCTTTGGGCAGAAACCCGGGACACCCGGAGGAAATCACCATACACGGGAAACCCACCAGAGGCCCGGGAGAACGGGATCGGGGCCCAGGACGGAGAAGGCCCCCGGGTCACACTGGTGGTCCCCGCTCTCCACCTCGGAGGGTAAAAGGCCCGGCTTCACCAGGGCAACCTTTCTTCCCCCCGGAAAAAGCCCCTGGCATCCTGGGCTTCCCTCCCGCAGGGAACCACCCCTGCCAAACTAGGCTCACCCAGTAAGGGGGCCAGAGCATCCAAGCGGCCGCGAAAAAACCGCAGGCGCTTCGGGGACGTTCAGGCGAGAAAAAGGAACCCGGCGGAGAGGGGGACTCTTTCCCCCGTCCTCCCCGGGAGCAAACCACCTCCAAGTGGGGAACTGGGCCCCACGAGCCCCCCTCCAGCGACCGATGGCAACAAGCCGTCCGCCCACCGTCTACAAGCAATCGACGGTGGCACGGTGCCCGGGGTAAACAGGACGGAGGAAGAAGGGAGGGAGCCCCAAGGCCCTTCCCAGCGGGACAAAGGGGAAGTGCCCCAGAAGGCCCTCAGAAAAAAAAGGCGGAGGAAGGGCCCGGCGGACAGGAAACCAGGGGCGGAAGTCCCCCAACCGTCGTCGCTTTGGCACGGGTAGGGGACATCCTTTCCCCCCTCGGAGACACCAGGGAGTCATCCCCGACTCCACAGCTCAGAAGGAGGCACCGGTAGAGGGAAACAGGCGATGGGGGCCTGCGACGCCCAGGTTCGGGAATGGGACCCGAAGTTAAGGGACCTCCATTCTGCCATGAAAGGGGTTCACTGAATCATCCAAGCCGAAAACCCGGAGGAAGGAGGTGAGGGTGAGAAGGCCAGGAGACCCCCTCCAGCCGTAGGGCCAAAAACCCCACCCGGCAATCCCCGACCGGGAGTCGCGGTCATGGTGAGGAATGAGGAGACCGCCAGATCTTGCTCCACCGTCAGCCCCGATCGACGCCGAGCTATGGAACAGAGGCCCCGGGGGGTCGGGAGGTGCGAGACGAGGGGAGATGGAGACTTGGGGAGGCCCAACGAGAACCCCGAGACCGGTCCCCCGGACAGAGGAAGTGGCTGCGTTGGGGAGACTTCAAAGCCTTTTCGACCCCCATCCTTGAGGTCAGATAGGGCCCCCCGGTAAAAAAGGACACCCCCCTCCGGGAGGATGAGCCGCAGCCCTCCCGCATACCGGGCAATCGGCGGGACGAAAAAGGCCCAAGAAGGCACGGGGGTGCGAGGAGTAAGCTTTTGGCCTCGGGGCCTAAAAACCCGAGCAACCCCGGGCCTCACAATTGATCAGCTGGAAAAAAAGGGGAAGACAGTGAGAGGGAAGGGACTAGCGCAACACGAACGCCCCCCCAAACCCCACCTGCATTTCCACACCCCCTGCCCCGACCCCCAGGTAAGGGATGGTCGGGGGGGGGGGGAGGGGGGGGGACATGGGAGCCGGGACCGCCAACTCCCCCACCCGGCCCTGGGAGGATCCGGGCGGGGGGACGGGGGAAAGGTTGGGCACAGCAAGAGCGACGTAAACCCTGCCCCTTCCGCGCACCACGTGGGAGGCCAGGGGGGTGGCGACAGGGACCACAAACCCCCCGCACCAGCCCTTGGGAGGGTCCGGGGGGGGGTGGGGCGTGGCTGGGTGAACAACGTAGCCCTCCCCCCATTCCCCACTGGGAGACCAGGGACCCCCAAACCCCCCCCACCAGCCCCTTTGGGGGGGTCCGGGCGGGGGGGGGCGTGGGTGGGAGAATACGTAACCCTCCCCCATCTCAGCTGACACGTGGCAGCCAGGGCCATAACCCCCCCCCGCCCTTGGGGGGTCCGGGCGGGGGGGGGGGGGGGGGGGGCTGGGAGAACTACGTAACATCTCCCTCTGCTTTAAGTTCAGACCAGGGACCCCCCAAACCCCCCGCACAACCTTTGGGGGGTCCGGGCGGGGGGGGGGGGGGCGTGGGGGGGAACTAGAACCCCTCCCCATCTCAGCTACACGTGGAGACCAGGTTAGGCCAGGGGCGCCCTGGCGGGGAAAAAATGCCCGGGGAAAAGGGTGAAAGCCGGCCCCCGGGGCGTAGTTAACACCCCAAACGACACCAGCCGAAAAAAATATATTTTAAAACCAGCGGGCCCGGCCCGGGGTGAAAAAAAAATACACTCATCCCGTAAACCCTACAGAAGGATTACGAAAATAATGGGTTTAAAATTTACACACACCCACGAAAAATGAAAAACAGCGGTGTTACCCCCATGGCCTGAAGAAAACAAAAAATGTGAAGGAGACGCAGCAGGGGTTGACTCGATGAAGGCAAAATTAAGAAAAGTGGCTCCGAGCCGGCTGGGGACAGCCGACCCCGGCAGGATTGGCACGGCGTTGCCAACGGTGTTTTTTTTTTCTTTCAGATCTTAGTGAGCCTGGTTCCTAACAGATTGGGGATTGGTTGCCTGTATACCCCGGTTTGCCCCGGGGGGGGATCTTTCCCACCTATACTAGGGCAAGCTCTAAGGGGACCCAAAATTAGCGTTATATAAATAAATAAATCCAATGCGTAATTTTCCCCATTTATGATGTTTTTTTTTTTTATATAATTTGTTTTCTGATAAATGAAGGCCCCTTTCTCTATTGAGGTAACGATAGATTGGAAAACTTCAAGACTATATTTTTAGGGCATTGATGTGAATTTTTGATTGAGCAGAATTTTGTGATACAGCCATTTTTAAATGGAGGGAAAATTTGTGCGCCCCAAAACACCGGGGCCATGTTTGACGTTTTAACGCAAGGGGGTCAAGCGGCCGAGCGGCCCCTCCACAGTAAAATAACTTGCATTACCCCCACTACCCAAGATGGCCAAAAATTTCCCCCTCAAGTTTTGTGGTAGGTTTTCACTGTGTTTGTAATATTCAGTGTAGTTTATAAGAAGAAATGATTAGAAGGGGCAAGGACCCATGAAACAGGCAAATGTGATTTAGGCATGCAAAACCTTCAAAGACTCAATGAACCTACAAAGACATGTAGCCTACAGCTAACAGTAACGAACCATAGAAGAACAGTAGAATGAGAGCGCCTTCCACCCGCACACACACACACAACACATAGACGAACATAGAAGAAAAGGAAATGAAGCGCCTTCCCCCAACACACCACACACACAACACCCACATCATAGACGAAATATAGAAGAAAAAGGTAGAATGAGAGCGCCTTACACCCAAAAACATACATACACACATGACAATTCATAGAAAAGGGAGAATGAGAGCGCCTTTCACCAACACAATACCCCACATCATAGAGAATTATAGAAGAAAAAGGTAGAAGAGTGCGCCCCCCCCAAAAACCAAAAACAAATAACATCCTTCAAGGCACACACCTTCCCCCCGCACACACACAACAAGGGGAAGAAAATATTTAGGGCTTTAAAGGGAAGTGGGAAAAAGAGATTAGGAGAGGGGCAAAACGAGTAGCTCTTTTCCCGTTGTTACAACAGGGAAATAAACTAGGTAAATTAATACACACACAAATATATTATACTATGTTGGTGTGGAAGGCGCAGTGTGCTCTTGACAGTTGGTGTTGGGGGTGGGTGGGAAGGCGCTCTCATCTATACCTGTTTTTATGAGTTGCAAAGTACATAATGAATCGCCTAGGGCCCTAGATGAAGGGAAAATTTCACAATACTACAGGAACTACCTCGTGTAGGTCTCACGGCCTCTTGTAGCTTCCTTATTTCTTATGTTATTATGTTCTTTTGGATGCTTCCCGTGCCCACAGCAGTCACAATAACACAACGCCGCGTGTGTTGTGTATGTGTGTGTGCATGTGTGTGTGTGTAGGCGTTTGTTACTTCATCACTGCATACACAGACAAACACCAATCACCAATCTGTAGTACTATATACACACACAGTGTCACACGCACACACACACACACACACACGAGTAACATGCGTGTTCCCTCAGGGGAATCACGCCTATAGTAGACATCCACCACTGTTTACTTTTTTTCTTGTCTTTGGACACAGATATGAACACTCTCTGGTGTTTTAATCGTGGTGTTTTAGCAGATTGGCACATAACAAACAGTGTGCTCTCTTTGTCCAGCTATATAGGCGAGGAAGCGGGGTAGAGAAGGAAGCGGAAGGGATGTTTCTGCGCTAACTACGTCACAACCAATCACAGCGCGTTCCGCGGCCACGTCATATTTTGGCCCAAAAAACTGCATATATCTCATTCATGGTGCATTTTTAAGCAAAATGAATATGAGTAGCCTACAGTGATAATTAGCTTATATTTCATCCAAAGCTTCACAAAATTCCGTGTTTTAGGTGTGAGTAAACGGGTCCATTAGCAGCATGCATAAATTAGCGTTAACTAAATAAATAACCTCATCAATCGTGAAAATTACCCGATTGATGATTTTATTTATTTATTTAACGCTAATTTATGCATAGTTCTAATTCATTTATCAGAAAATTAAATATATTGTTATGAACCCCGCCAATGCCGTCCTGAGGGTGACGTCATTCGCGCCAAAACACTGCACACGGCACAGATTCCATGATGCCGTCTTGTTGCACGCGACACCACTTCGTTCTGATTGGGAGCGGCATAGCGTAAATTCCCGCCAAACCTCGTGATTGGTGGAGGCACCAGTCTTCCAGGTTATGCAGCAACAGGATTGGTTGGCTGTCCTGCGGCGGGAAGAAGACAGAGGGGACCAACAAGATGCGCGACGCCGCAGGCGGGGAGTTGGTCGAGGACTAGAGCTGAGAGAGGACCTCCGGCGGTGCGCCGCCGGAACGTGGGCGTGATGCCGCGGGCGAGAGACGCCGCCGCCCACGCTGTGGGAACAGGAGGCCAGGAACAGGAATGTGGAGGTCTAAGAATTACGTAAACGACCTTCACCCCACTGTGTAATGCGCGTGAGCTGTGGGTGGGTGTGAGACGCCGCCGCCCGCGCTGTGGGAACAGGAAGCCAGGAACAGGAATGTGGAGGTCTAAGGATTACGTAAGCGACCATCACACCACTGTGTAATGCGCGTGAGCCGTGGGTGGGTGTGAGACATGGGCGTGGGACGCTCCCCGCCCATGGGGCCAGTAGTTAACAGAGGAACAGCCTGAGGGAATGCAGTGTAAGACTGGTTAGGTTACCCTCCGATGGTCTACAATAGTCCAGTCAATCTAGCTGATTTTTTGCAGAACCTCAAACAAATTGCTAACAAAGTTTTTAACTTGGTATTGGGCATGAATAACCTCTCTTTCGATAAAAAAAAGTTTACCAAAATTAACCTTGCCGAAAGGGGTCACGGCCGCCATCTGTAAATCCAACGGGGAAGATCTCTGACCCGCCGCCACAAACGGTTTTTTTTCCTCCTCTTATCCATAATAATTAAGCTTAGGTCATTTAATTTTTTTTACACCAAATGCATGACTATGTACTGCCATTACCATACAATTTTCATCAAAATTGGTACAGCAGTTTTTGTGCAAAAAAATTAAAACCAATAAAGGGGTCAACGGCCGCCATCATTTGGCAAGCACTCTACCCAGCTTTATTTCCTTTAATCCTCATCTCTGTATTTCCTTTAATATTTTCCCCACTTTCTGTCCACTTCTTTTTTCTTATATTTCTGCTGTGAAATAGTCTTTCAGACTAAACAGCGTCAACTTCATTACTCACTCATTATTTTGGCATGATTACTGAAATACACAGGGATGCCAGGCAAACTAATATGACACAACCAGCAATGACAGTGTTTGAATCCGCAGTTCATACATTTAATTGAGAGGCCAACGATAGGTGGAATTCTTTTCTCTTTTGTCCAAAATTGGACCTTAAAATAAAAATTTATTAATTAAATATAGCTATGATGTAGCTATAATTTGACTTTGGCATTAGAATATCTTGGGAATTCCCTAGTCCTGGTATTTTACAATACCAGCGTAAATGTTGTAGTTAAAATGAATAGTTAGTGTAGTATAATTAAATATATCTACTTTTATAGGAGAGACAATCATAGCTTCAATGGTTGGAAAAAATGTCCACGAGTACACTTTTAAAAGAAAGGATCAGGCAATTACACTTGGGTCAAAAGTTTCGCTCAGCAAAGATGAAGCAGTTGAGACTGATCCACAACTCCTTTCCAGAGACTGTGTGTGCTATCTACCAATGAACCCTCAACTCAGCAGCAGCAAGAACATTTCCAGTATGAGCTTTGTGGTTACCCACCTGCACTTTTTAATTCTTTCGGACTGCCGCGAGAGGCAAAGAAACCGGCTTTGGCAGACGCAATATGGGAACTGACTTCCCCTGTACAATCAGGTCCACAGTCTTCAGATCCACAGTATCTCTTAGATGGTGGAGCACTACTTCAACGCCTCCCATGGCAAAAAGGTCACACATTTGATGAGATCTGTGCCCGATACCGCAGATATGTCACAACTAGATATGGAAAAGCATGCATTGTCTTTGATGGATATGAAAGTGGTCCATCCATTAAAGACGCGACTCACCGACGCCGAGCAGGGGGCTCTGTTGGTGTTAAGGTGTTACTGACCCCTAAAATGGTGTTCAAATTAAAAAGGATGTTTTCCTAGCTAATCAAGAAAACAAACAATTGTTCATCACTTGCTGGGAAAGAGTTTGGAGGAAGCAGGTTGTAAAGTAGTCCATGCATCTGGAGACGCTGACGTATTGATTGTGAAGACTGCTCTAGAACTGGCACAGACAGGAGAAACCATTTTGATAGCAGATGACACTGACCTATTGGTCCTTCTATGTTATCATGCCAATAGAGATGACGGTTACAATATCTACTTCACGCCACAACAAAGGCTTAGTGCAAAAAGTGTGAAAGTCTGGAACATCAAAGAGATGAGGAAATCTTTGGGAGATGTGGTTTGTTCCAACATTCTTTTCATCCATGCACTACTGGGTTGTGATTGTACATCCAGTGTTCATGGAATTGGAAGGCAGCGTCCCTTCGAAAGGTGATGAACAATAGAAACTTCCTCAAACTGGCAGAAGTGTTTGGCAAGGATAGCAGTCAGAAGAGGTTATTGAAGCTGGGGAGAAGGCTTTAGTGTGCCTGTACAATGGTAATGATGGGGAAAACATCAATCATCTCCGACTGAGGCGCTTTAAGGAAAAGGTTGTAAAAAGCTCAAAGTATGTTGAGGCCAAATCATTGCCACCAACAAGAGCAGCTACGAAATTCCACAGCCTTCGAGTTTACTTCCAAATTCAGGAATGGAAAGGTAGAAACCAGCTAAAACCTGACGAGTGGGGATGGAAACTTTCAGATGGTAAATTACAACCAATCATGACTGACTTGCCAGCTGGTCCTGTAAATTTGTTGGCTATAATTAGGTGTAACTGTACTTCAGGGTGTAGTACAGCAAGATGCAGTTGCAGGAAACATGGCATTCACTGTTCAAACTTGTGTGGTGATTGCAAAGGCCTCCACTGCACAACTCACCACAGCCAGATCTTGATGATGATGAAATTACCTGTGACTAGTTCTTGACAAGAAATGTTCTTTGGTCCGTTCATGAACTTGTTCTGTGGTGGTTATGCAAGAGCCTTGCCCCAGCATTCGACCAACTGACCATTCCATTATTGTAAGTTGTACTTATTTTGGACCTATTTTTTTATGAAATGTCAGGAATTAATGTGAAAATTGTTGCCTTGAAAAAGGCTACTTAGTCTGTTTTTGTACCCTTTTACATTCATATTTGTATAAGAAATAAAAAAAAGCATGAAAACAATGGCAGGGGCTAGTCATTTTCTGGTGTTAGTTTATTGTTAAGCATATAGCTACCTATCATTACAATTTAAAACACCAAGAAAATGTCAAGCTGGCTTGGGGTGGGCCCTGTGTGGGTTTTCATGCAAAAAATATTTTTGTATTTCTAATTTATCGGTTTTAATTTTTTTGCACAAAAACTACTGTACCAATTTTGATGAAAATTGTATGGTAATGGCAGTACATAGTCATGCATTTGGTGTAAAACAATTATTGACCTAGCTTAATTATTATGGATAAGAGGAGGAAAAAACCGTTTGTGGCGGCGGGTCGGAGATCTTCCCCGTTGGATTTTACAGATGGCGGCCGTTGACCCCTTTCGGCAAGGTTAATTCTGGTAAACTTTTTTTTATCCGAAAGAGAGGTTATTCATGCCCAATATCCAAGTTAAAAACCTTTGTTAGCAATTTGTTTGAGGTTCAGCCACATTTTGACTAGACTACAAGCGGCCAGGGGTGTTGGAGTATTGTAGTGTGGGGTGTGACGTGTATTGTAGTGTTGCCTAAGTACAGGAAGTGAAAAGGAGATGAGGTGTTTATCTTTTCCCTAACAACATGCAAGTGTGGAGGCAGGTGCACCACTCGACTCTGTGGAGTGGTTCGGCTGGAGTTTAGTGTCATTTTTTGCCATGGAAAGAAAGATAAATCATCATGTAAAAACCTGCCACTGAAAGAATAACTTATGAACACTTAAAATATGGTGTACCTTTGCAGAAATTTTCATTTGATTTTGTTTTAGGTTGTCATCTGTATCTCGTTATACTCCCACATGGTCTAATTTGTTATTTTCCACACCCAATAAAATTAAAGTCAATCTTAATGATACAATTTTATTAACATTGATAATGACCATATTTATCAGGGTCATTATGACTGTCTATCTATAATATAATATGAGTTTTGAGTTAAATGTGTGAGAATTGTTGAATTTAACTTTACTTTATATCACTAAAAACGGGTTATGGCCACATTGGCCCTGACATTTGAAGTCAAAATGATCCCGAATGTTCAAACAACACCAGAAATGAATTCCTCACCCTCAAATTAGTAGGATTAGAGGTATTACACGTGTATCTAATCCAAATAATGAAAAAGTTATATTTTTATCTAGGCTGGCGGTGGCCATATATGATTTGGCCGTAGCGGCATTCGTGGCGCAATGGCGGACAAGCACCTCGGTGATTTTTCATGTCCAGGGAGCCATTAACCAAGATCAAGTGAGAAATCCCCCCAACACTATTTTGCATACGGGTCTACAGGCGAGGTCCTGGATCATCTGGCCACTGGAGGCCTTGCCAGGCCTCGGAAGGAAACAGTAGATCCTCGGCTTCACATGTGCCTTCCTGAGGAAGTTTAAGAAACAGCTCTCGCCTATGTGATAGCATCACCAGACTATATACTTCGTACGTGTGGCAGCTAGCTGGCCTGGAGATGGGGCCATCAGTGTTGCCAGACAAAATTTATATATATCTGAGAAACTCGGGCAAAATACCTGTTGAAATAAGTAGACTTGGGTATATATCTGAGACAAAACTGTAGATTTAGCCAATTTTAGAGGCAAAATCTGAAAATCTTAAACTACACCTAATATCTGTAGATCCATATATTTTTCTGTAGATCTGGTAACACTGGGGGTAGTGTTTATTTAAAAAATGTCGGATGGCGAAATTAGCCGTGGCGTTAATCATGTTTTTTAAAGAATAAGAATCATACTACCCTTGTGCGAACATCAATAGTCTTTCAGCATCAATGGAGAAACATATTCACCCAAACATTTTGACGTAATACTTCCTTGGAGGCACTTGGACCATGCAGGAGTATAGCATCCCTTCAAATACTATTTCTTCAAACCAATGTTAATGATATGGACATGAGTATATCATAACCATTGGTTTTATTAGTGAAAACCTGATATTTAACACAAGAACACTTAAGAGTACCTTACAGTGGTTAGAATAACATCAAATATTGGTCGCTAGCACCCAGTTGTCCGCAAGTTGCCTATCTAATCAAGATGTATGGACACTTTGAGCGGGATCTTAATATTCAGTGTAGTGGCCCATAGCAACCTCCTTACCGGGGAGGGAAGCCACAAAACACTTTAAGACCCTCTTTTGGTCGGAAGTCCGACGTCGGTCGTAACAGGAACCCACAGCGCGGAAAAGTCGTAGTCGTAAACGCGCACACTGGCCAACGACTGCTCAAGACCGGTATTAGCAGAAGTCGGAAGTCTCCAGGCATGCTCATTATTGCTTGGTATGCTATGAAATATCTTTTTTATAGGCGAATGTAGTAGACATATGATTGCATTTGGATGGATATTATTCATATATATGAGTAAAGAGATGAAATACAAGCAAGGGACTCATTCACGTCTGGCAGCGCGGCCTTCTGCAGCAGCAGCAGCAGCAGCATAAACCCCCGTGAGGTGGTAAAATTATCAACACCAAGGAGATTTTTTGGTAAATTTAGTAGGGGAGCGAAAAAACCCCTGAGGAATCCAATCCCTAGTGATATCCTATGGTGCATAAAGGGCGGGGGACGACTGTCTTTTTCGGGAAGGCCACAGGTGAGGGGGATAAGGCGGGTTTTTTACTAAAAGCTTTGAGAGGCGGCGGGGGGGAGCCCCCAGCCCTCCGCCACGGTAGGTTTGGGCAGGTTTAAAAGTTTTAATTCGTTTTTATACAACTAGGATTATGGGAGATGTTATATATAGTGTATTATTAAATAAATTTGTGCACCGGTGTCACCTTAAATAAGGGGATTTATAGATTTTTGATGAGGTGACTGCTGGTGGGGCAGTGAGGCGGAGACTTTTGCCGGGGGGCCGCCCCAACACAAATTTTCCTATTCAACCCACAAAGACCTTCTACCACCAAAACCAAGCAAAAGGCCCCTTTATTTATAATCTCCTACTAACATTAAAACCCCTTAAAACGCAAGCTTTCCAATAAAACGAGAATTAGTTAGGATGACGGGGACAAAAGGCGGAGAGGGGGCAATCTGGCATGCCTTTCTTGCCCGGAAATATGTGCTATTGGTTTGGTCGGAAGTTTAAAAAACATTTTGTATTGGGGTGTGAGATGAGCTTGATGACGTATTCTCGTTTAGCCATCAGCGCCTCCCGACGCGTTTAACCGACCAGGGGGCTTGTAGTTCCTGTAAAAAAAAATATTTAGATAGTCGGAGGATGGTCGTTGGGCGATACGACCCCCGTTGCTGGCTTCCCCCCGGGACACAAACTAATGCCTACGAGGTTTTAACGAAAGAAGGGGAGATGTATTCTGAAGCTTTTTTTTGTCTTATCATGTATCTGAGGAGGCCTATCAGAACTTGGAGATAAGTATGCACATCGAACCTTTTGTAAAGCAATTGAACAAATTTCCAACAAAGATATCCCCGAAAAGGGAACGAGAGACCTTATCTATCAATCTTTTATGACAAACAATGATATAGGTTACTTAGTAGAGCATGAAAGAAAACCTATGTCTATTTTTTTTAAATTGAAAAAATGCACTAAGGAGGTCACGCCCCCCCGACCTGAATGGGGGAAAACCCAAAGTTTTGAGCTTGTGTAGGTTTTGAATAGATAATACAAGGGGTTTTTCATGATAAAGTACGTATTATTATTAAAGAATACACAAGTCTTCTGTTTTTGGTTTTGTATTTTTTGTATTCAAAGCTGGGTATTTGCGTTCAGCCAATCAGGTAAAAGGGGGGGTGTGGCCCCCTAGTTAGGCTTTTTGGCCAAATTTTAAACTCGTAGTCGGTTACTGTAGTTTGGTTTGTGTTTTTTATTCACAACCTCGGTCACGTTGAGTTAGCCAATGGGGTACAAGGGGGCGGGGCCTCCTTAGTGCATTTTGCCCAAAATTGAATAAAATTGACTAAATTACACGATGTACAGAAACCTATGTACAGCATTCTCAAAGCATGAGATTGCTCCGATAAACCCCAAAACACAAGTTTATCATCATCCGGACCTTTTATTAAATTGTATTATTGATTAACTTAGTACTTTTAATTCACTAAAGTATATAAAACGAGTCAAGCCAGATGATATAACAAAAACTGTACATTGCATTAATTGCCTCATGTAATAAAATCAACAATTTAAAAAAAATTAATTGCCCGGATTTCCAAAAGTACGTTTCTTTCTGCGACGTGGACCAGAATACGCGGCGACTCACGTGATGAAGACGACAGGTTGGATTTTTCCCGGACTTTGTCGACGAAAAAGGGCTAAGTGGGGATTTCCTGCCAAAAAAAAACAAGTGTTAAATGTTAAACATAAGGGCTCTGAAAAATACCAGATCAAGGGTGTGATTGAGCAGCAATGCCAATGAAATAATAAATTAATGATTGCGATAAACCCCGGGACTTTATGGATCCGAAGTAGAGTAGGTAGAGATAATAAAGCAAAGCTGCAAAAAGGAGTTTTTGACGTGTTAAAACTTATATGCCCCAAACGGGGCCTATTTTTTTATCACCGTTAGTACAGCGCTTTAAAAATTCCAGAAAATGTAAATACTGGAGTGTCCCCTCCTCCCCCCAATCACCAAACATAACAGCGTTAAATAACATGATGAAGTCAACAGAGCACCCAGGAAACACTTTTCCAGGGGTGGGGAGAGCACGGTGAGCCTGAAGTGTAGTTTCCCCGAGCCCATCGAGGGGGCGTGCCCCCGTTTCACCCGGGCGTGATCCCCCATCCTGGTCCCCAACCCAAAACCCGCAAACACGGCTGTGAGGGGGGATTAAGACATTCCCGGTTTATGATCATGACATCTGTTTCTTTAATAAATTTGGTCCTTGTCGCGGCAGTTATGGAGTCAAAAGGGGAAAATGATATTGTGTATGAATGTCTGAAAAAAAATTTTTTTTAATTGTATTACGGGACTGTTTTTAAAGATGCACACCCCACACACACAAAAGTTTTAATGGACTCCAAAAGGGTAGAAGAAGTGGAAATTTAAATTTTAAAAAAAACGAGATAATACTAGAAAAAACGAAGCAGGACCCCACGAGACTTTTATGTTTATTTTGGTAAATAAAAAACACACACACAAACCCAAAACCCACACAACACAACCAAAACCCCACCAAAACCCCAAAAAACCCCCAAACCCAAAACCCCACGGGGTTCCCCCAAAAAATCCCCAAAAAGCGGTCCGAAATTCCGGGATGTGCCGGGGGGTTTAAATTTTTCATTTGCGGCGGAAAAAACCCCGCCCAAGAAAGTGTCCCCCAAAAACCCCTTTTGAAAGATTTGGGCACCCCCCGGAAACCCTTTTTTAAGGGGGTTCCCTCTTTTATTTGGATTTTTGAGGCCCCCCTCCTTTCCCCAATTTTAATTGGGGGGGGAAGCCTTTTTGTAAAAGGTGGGAAAATTCCCTTTTCCCCCAAAAAAATTTTTTGGTGGGTTTGGGAAGGGTTTAATCAAAATGTTGGGAGCCCCCCCCGGCCCCCAAGGCTTGCTTGTTTTTTCCCTGTTTGCAAAAAATTTCTGGGGCCTTAGGGGGGAGCTCGGGTTGCCGGGGGAAAAAACCTTTGGGGGGGCTTGAAAATTTTCCTGGTAAAGTCCCTTTTGGGGTTACTAAGAAAAAAATTTTGGGCCCCGGGTTTTATTAAAGTTTTTTTCCCCGGCGGTCTGGGGGGGGGCAGGGCGAATTTTAGGGGGTTGGATCCCTGGGGTTTTTGGTGTCAGGGATATTTTTCTTTGGGACCGTGGGGAAAAGGTTTCCGGATTTGTCGTTGGTAGTTTATCAGGTTCGAAGACAAAAAGGGTTGGGAAGGGAAATTCCTTTTTTAAGGTTTTTTCGTATACGGGGTTATTAGGTAAAACAGGTTGCACCGGGGAAGGGGGGGAATCTTAAGGTTTGCCGACAATTGGCTTAAGGATTCCGTAGGGAAGACCTTCCCCCTGGGGGATTGTAAAGAAAATCGCGTGGGGGGGGCCGGAGCGCCCCGGTTTTAAGTTTAGCCGAAAAACTTTTAAAAGGGGGTGCATGGGGGGGTCCCTGGGGGAACCCCCGGGGTTCCAGGGGGCGGGGGCCCCAGCGCCCCCGGCCAAGCCCCAAGATGAGACAGCAATATCTTTAGGGTTTGGGGCCCCTTTACCTAGGGGTTGGGGCCCCCCTTTTTTTTTTTTTTTTTTTGGTACGAATTTGGGTAAGAAAGGGCAAAAAAAAAAAAAGATTTTTTAAAGGGGGTTTTTTTTTGATCAATTACTGATTTTAGTTCATTTTACATTTTTCCCGCTTTAAGCAAACAGGTCAGGGAAAATTTGTTAATTTGAAAGGGAATGTTTTTAAAAAAAAACAAGCCTTTTTCTAGGCAATTTTTTTCTCCCATAAAAAAATAAATTTTATTTCAAAAACATTATTTTCAGGGTTTTTGCCCCCCAAGTAAATAAAATCTACCCCCCCAAAGAGGGGAAAATTAATTTTTTAAAAAAGGGAAAAACGTGGAGCAGGTGCCCGTTTCCCATCCCCCCGGGTTTGTGTTGTTGCAACACGGTCCCCGGCAGGGTTTCAAAAAGTTCCCGGGGTAGGGCTCAGGGCCAAAAGAAAAATTTTTTTTTTTTTAAAACATTTCGGCCAAACCCCACAGTTGACCCGGTTGGAAACTTGGGGGGTCCCCTTGGGGGGGGGTTATGGGGGCCCCCCCACCTGGTTGGGGGGAAATTCTTTAGTGAGGTTTTTTTTTTTGTTTTCCCCTTTCATGATTAGGGGTGGGGAGGGCAGGGGGTTTTTGGCCCTCGAGGTTGGGGAAAAAAAGGGGGGTTTCTTTGGGGGGCTGGGCACCCCAACGCGCGGGAGTCAGGGAGCCTCCCCTACACTTCCGGACAAAGATAGATCCGATAATTTTAGAATTTTATTTGGGGGGATGTCCCTCAAAGGGGAAAAACCCCCCAAACTCTACCCCGGGCCCCTTAAACCAAAGAGGGAAAAACAGGAACCCCTTGGGGGAAGGGTGGGGGTCCGGGGGAAAGGGGGGGGGCCAAGGGGGACAAGGGGCCCCCGGGAAAAGGGCCATGCCGCCCTCCAACCAACCATTTCCGTACCGGGCCTCCCCATACCTGCGGGGGGCAGAACCCCTCCTAACCAGAAGATCGGTTTTTTTAAATTTTCCATTTGGCAGGCCTTTTCCCCTTCATGAAGGGGAAACTTTGACCTCTGATGGTCCCACCTGGTCGAGGTTAAGGTTTTTTTTTTTTTTTTTTTTTTTAACTTAAATTTTTTTAGGGGCCCTACAGGGGAGGACCCACCTTTTACCCAGAAGAGCGAAAAAAAAGGGGATGTTCTCTGTGGCCGGCCAAGGGGTTGCCCCCTGAAGGGGAAAAGGGGGGCCTCAGAGGAACACCCCTCTAGCATTAAGGTCTTATCTATTTTTTAAAATAAGGAAAAGGTATGCCCATATCTTTTGATTAAAACAATTTTCCCCTTCGTGTGGACTAAGGATAAAGTGATAGTCCACTGAGGGCAGGTAAAAGGGGGAGCTAGGTAACTTGTGGCAGGAAAGGGTGGATGAACATGAAATACTAATTTATATGATATATTTTATATATAATATATACCCTACTTGCATAGTATATATTAATGATATCCAGAGGATATAGTGCCAAAAATTTATTTTTATTATAATATTAAATAAAACTTATATATATAATGATATATATATATATCATATATATAGTATTGATATATTTTATATTATATAGATATAATATATAATATATACCTATATTAATATATATATATATATGATATATATATAGTAGATTATAATAATATGATATATATAATATAATCTATATATATAATAATATTTTATATACTATAATCATATTATCCTAACTATATATTTAATACTATATATATAATATATATTAATATACTAAAAATATAATATATATATATAATTATGATATATAATTAATATCTATAGTATTTATTATATAAAAGATATATATATAAATAATAATATTATCTATTTATTATATTATATATTATATATATATATTTATATTATATATTAATATATATTTATCATATATAATATATATATATAGTCAAAATATAATATATATATATAGTTATCTAGTATCATATAATATGATATATATCATATATATAATATATATATAGTTAATACTATATATATATACTATATATATATATATATATAATATATATATATCATGATATATATATATATATATATATATACTATATATAATATGTATATATATATATATATATACCTATTATATATTATATATATATATATACTAATATTATATAATATATATATTTATATATAATATAATAATATATAATTATATATATATATATATATATATATATATTATATATATATATATATTATATATATATATATATATATATCAATATAATATAAATTAGTATTTAGTAAAATAGTAAAATAGTATATAAATTTACTACCACAAAGTGCTTTACACTCTATTTTTTGCACTATAATGCAGGGTCAAAATATAATAATTGTTTTCCCGGTTTGCGGACTTGCGTTGCGGAAAGTTAATTCAAGAATGGTGCGGACTTGTCGGTTGCGGAGTGTGAACTTCAAGAAATGTGCGGACTTGCGGTTGCGGAACATACGTAAGGATTGGGGTTTGCAGATTTGCTTTTGTGAAGTGGATTTTCGTTTGCGGTGCCCACCTCTGAACACACACACACACACAACACACACACACACACACACACACAGGTACAAACTATGTGACCTACGTGCCAGAGAGCCAGCGACAAGTGGGGCAGCGCAGGCCAGCCACGTCACACCCAACACCTGGGCCACAGACCCCGCCATCCTCCCTCCGGCGCTCAGCTCTTCACGCCACACACCACCGCGGTAATTTGCCTCTGTGGACACTGAGGAACATGGAAACAACAAACAAGTAAAGAAGACATAACACTCCTTCTAAAGTATCAGTTTTATCTCTATAAAGTTTCGGTAACAAAGTGGTTCACACATAAGTGGCTTAAACGGAGGTGGAGGAATGAATATTACTATCCTGAAATCAATAAGTTTTTGTCATGGCAGGAGAGGTTTAAAAAATGATTATGAAAGAAAAAGAAAATATCAAGTTTAATGTATTTTAGAACTTAACGACAATGTATATATACTGCCAATAAACCTGATAAATACAAAGGAAAGTCCCCAACGCACTGTAATATTCCAAGAAACATTGCCTCTCAGTATTGATTGCGCATCGACATTTAGGAACTACGTATATGTACATACATATCTATATATAGACCGCAAGCATTGATTAGTTGGGATGTTCGCACAGTGTGTGTGTGTGTGTGTATTCATCTAGTTGTATCATCTAGTTGTAGTTTAACAGGGCCAGAGCAATGCTTGTGTGGCCCCGTCTCCATATCAACATTTTTATCATTCATCCTTAGTGCTTTGTGTTGGCCGAAGCCACCACCCCGGAGAGCAGGTCACAAACCCGGCTAACACCCGGTTACCCATTCACTGCTGGGTGGACAGGGGCTCGGGTTTTAAGGAAACAACCCATCTGTTTCCGCTCCGCCCGGGGATCGTGTGTGTGGTGTGGTGTGTGTGTGCTCTGCAATGAGAATGTGATAATGTATAACAAGGAATAGCGATAAAAAGAAATGCATCAATTACCCTTTCTGTCCAACATAAAGAATTGAGTATAATATTGAAAATTAAAATACATGAATACAGTTTTCATTTTAAAACAAAGAAATATTATCTCTTTAACTGTGTACTTGTATAACAATCTTCAGTGTACTATTTCGTTAAAGTGAAAAATATAATGATAAGAAAAGTGAAAAAAGTAGTACAGATAAG
>JACEEZ010008617.1:0-7500 GCA_016584305.1 Chionoecetes opilio
TTTCCCTCGAAATTTGAAGGGAAAGTGCTTTTGAAGTCTTCTTGGGAGTACTGGGCACTGTGAGGCATGACCCTCTAAACTTGAAACAAGTAAGAAACAAGTAAGCACTATCGTCTCCACACACTCTCGAACTCTCACTGGATTTGGCGGCCTCTCTTCTTCTCTCTCCTCTTCCTGCCTCCTGTCCTGTTCATATCTTGCTACTATAATTTCTCCTGCTGCAAATACAGGGTCATCAGCTTCAGCTAGTTGTTTTGCCAAGATGAGAGCAGCCTGGGCGATAACAGCTGATATGGGGACCCCGCCATTTTGGCAGGGATACAATTTTCGTTAGACTCGTCGTTCACTAGGGGAGGGAGCAAACAGAATCGTACAGAATTCCTTAGTGAACGCCAGCCCTGATTGTAGCCGAGATAACCAGCGATCCTTGTGCCGTTAACGGCCATTTGCGTCACGTGCTGATCAATCGTCAGCCCTGTTGAAGTCTGCCACGCAGAGGAAAAACTTAACTTATAATAATAGTTACGACAGCAATAACAAAGTTCACAATAGTAATAACTATGAAAAGAACACGAAAATTATAATAATGGTTACAACAACAGTCACAACGTTCGCAATAGTAACAATAATAGTAATAATAATAATAGTAATAATAATAATAGTAATAATTCACTGGACAACAACATGTTTGCTACTGGAGATGTGTAAAGCGATTTAGACTAATTTGGGTACGCTGATTTCAAAAATCATAACCGTTTTGCTGTATCACGTCAGGATTTTGAGTTACAGAAATACTTCCCATTGCCTAGAAGTCAGGATTTCAATGAAATTTAAAAAAATTTCATTTATTCATTTATTTCATCATGAATGCTTCAATTCCATATGTCTTTAACATGCCTATTTCGTAAGAGGTGGTAGGCTGCAGACTGCACTCTGAAGGTCGCTGTCTGTAGCTAGATTTGTATAGCGTATTGATTGCGGGGTGATGTGGTTGGTTGCGCGTGGTCTAGTTTGTGGCCTTGTGAAGCCGTTGGCTGCGCGCAGAACAAAGTCACGCGCTCTCTGAGAAACGACTTTCTTAACACAAACTAGACCACGCGCAACCAACCACATCACGCCGCAATCAATACGCTATACAAATCTAGCTACAGACAGCGACCTTTAGAGTGCAGTCTGCAGCCTACCACCTCTTACGTAACTACGATATAACGTACTTATATAACTACTAATTTTTGTTTCTTTCTTTCTTTCAGTTAAACATGAGTAGACGTTCCTGTACCAATCATCCAGACAACTTCTGTTATGTCTGTGGTCGGTATACCAAAAAAGATCAACAGCGAAGTGTATCTACGGCAGTGAAAATGAAGGCCGCCTACTTTCACTACTTCGGGTGTAAGGTGGGGGACCAAGGAAAGAGCTGGGCACCACACATCTGCTGCACAAGCTGCCACTCAGCCTTGACTCAGTGGTTGGTGGGGCAAGCGCGCGAGCATTCCATTTGCGGTGCCATGATATGGCGTGAGCCGCAGAATCATGATGATGATTGTTATTTCTGCTGCACAAGCATCGCCGGCTTCAACAGGAAGAATAAAGGCCACATCAAGTACGCTGACTGCGTCTCTGCTCGTAAACCTGTGCCTCAAGATGACGAGAACCCCGTTCCAACATGTCCAGCTGATCAGAACATAACTGTAAGCAGTGGCGAAGAGGATGGTGATGAACCTTTTGAACCCGACACTCAAGAACAGAACCACACCTTCTGAACCAGGGAGAGTTAAATGATCTTGTAAGAGATCTCTCGCTGTCAAAGGCGAAGGCAGAGCTGCTTGGATCAAGGCTGCAGCAGTGGAATCTACTTGAACCTAACACCAAGATATCCTTGTTCAGAGCACGTCACAGCGACATGGCTCAGTTCTTTGAGATGGAAGACACGATGACATTCTGCAGTGACATCAACGGTCTGTTGAAAGAACTTGGGTGTGATCACGATCCTGCAGGACTGGCGCCTCTTCATCGACTCGGGAAGAACAGCTTGAAGGCTGTTTTGCTCCACAATGGCAACAAGAAAACCATCAGTCCCACTGGCTCACGCGTTCGGCATGAAAGAGACCTATGAGACTATGCGGCAGCTGCTTGATTCCATCAAGTACAATGACTTCAACTGGCACATCTGCGGAGGACTTGAAAGTGGTGGCGCTGTTGTTAGGGCTGCAGTCAGGCTACACGAAATACATGTGCTTCCTTTGTCTCTGGGATAGCAGAGACGACAAGAATCACTGGACGAAGAATGATTGGAAAGAGCGGACGGAGCATGTACGTACCTGGTCGATACAACGTGAAGCATGTCGCCCTTGTCGACCCAGCCAAGATTTTCCTTCCACCACTCCACATAAAGCTCGGCTTGATGAAGAATTTTGTACGGGCAATGGATCTGAATGGGCAGTGGGTTTTTATACCTGAAGGAGAAGTTTGGCAACACCTTGTCGGAGGCTAAGATCAAGGCTGGTGTCTTTGTTGGACCGCAAATCCGAGAGGTAATGAAGGACGAAACTTTTCCGACAACTCTAAACCCCAAAGAGCTGGCAGCGTGGAGGAGCTTCAAAGCTGTGACGGACAACTTCTTGGGGAACGAGCGCGCGGACAACTATGAAGAAATAGTGCAGCAGCTGCTGGAGTCCTTCAGGAAACTTGGCTCCAGGATGTCCCTGAAGATCCATTTCCTACACCAGCACCTGAACTTCTTCCCTGACAACTTGGGAGCTGTCTCGGACGAGCACGGCGAGCGATTCCACCAAGAGATTTCACTCATGGAGACGTGTTACCAAGGGCGGCACAACCCGAAATGATGGGCGACTTCTGCTGGTTCCTGCATCGTGAAACTGACACAGAGCAGCACAAAACGCAAAGCAAATGCCTAAAGCATTTTTAATTACATTCTAGTAGAGTTTTTCTGTAATTTCTATAATTTTGAAGCATTCATGATGAAATAAATGAATAAATGAATTTTTGTAAATTTCATTGAAATCCTGACTTCTAGGCAATGGGAGTATTTCTGTAATTCAAAATCCTGACGTGATACAGCAAAACGGTTATGATTTTTGAAATCAGCGTACCCAAATTAGTCTAAATCACTTTACACATCTCCAGTAATAATTTTTTTTTGAAATTTGTTGTCCAGTGATATAATAATAATAGTAATAATAATAATAGTAATAATAATAATAGCAATAACAAACAGTACCTGAATTGGCCATAAATATACAATGACTCGAAGACGGCCTTGGGCTCCCTGACGATGGTGAAGAACACGGTATCTTGAGGCATCACCTTCTTCACCTGTAGGACAGGGGGACAGGTGCGTCAGGGCACACTCGCATATCACGTCCAATGGACAAAACCATTAGCCATATGACAGCTGAAACCCTGTGAAATGGCTACCGGAAAATGGCTAATACGAGTAGGAATATAGGGGTAACGGGGCCACTAGAAGATCATGCAAGTGCCTCCAAGTCTCCTCAACCCAAAGTATATAGACACTATAGTCTAGTCTATAGTAAGTAGCTATAAACTTTGTCCTCACCCACCCCAGTCCTTCCCTTTCCCTATTCTTTCCCTTGCATCTCACCTCCGCGTGGTCCCATTGGGTGTGAATGGCGAATATTTTGGGGCGTCAGCTTGTTGAGGGGCGAGGACAGCATAAACCCAGCATTAAACGTAAATCCTACAATTCCAAAGTAGTTGCCCCGTCCGGCCAGCGCGAAGTTCAGATCGTGCTTGTCACCATAAAAGGAGGAGATGTTCTAGCAAGGAAGGGAGATAAGGCAGGTTTACCTCAGGTCTTTGTCTGTGTTGAACAAGCGTGGGTTCGAATCCTGCACAGGACATTACAACCCAGAAGCTTACCTGCACGGCGGAGGAGGCACACTTGTGGGTCTTGAAAGGGAAAGGGAATGTGGTCTGGGCGAGCAGTGTTGACCCATCCAGCGCGGCCTGCGGGTGGGAGGAGAGGACCATGGAGGTAGTATAACCTATAGCTTATTTAGCTCCATGGAGAGAAGAGAGAGAGAGAGAGAGAGAGAGAGAGAGAGAGAGAGAGAGAGAGAGAGAGAGGAGAGAACGAGAGAGAGAGAGAGAAGAGAGAGCGAGAGAGAGAGGAGAGAATGAAGAGAGAGAGGAGAGAGAGAGAGAGAGAGAGAGAGAGAGCAGAGAGAGAGAGAGAGAGAGAGAAGAGAGGAGGAGAGAGAGAAGAGAGAGAGAAGACGAGAGGAGAGAGACAGAGACGAGAGAAGAGAGAGAGACGAGAAGAGAGAGAGAGAGAGACGGAGAGGAGAGAGGGATTTGGAGAGAGAGAGAGAGACATTTTTTAGGGTTGGGCTGCATCCGTTCATCAGCAGGCGCAGTACAGCAGCGCCGCCGCCACCACGCGGACACCAGCACCTTGGGGCGGCACAGCCTTGCCTGCGGCACTGCAGCACCACGCATCACCCGCCTTCGGACTGCCGTGGGGAAAACTCTCGAGCATCTCTGTCGTCCTGTCGCCTCTCTGCAAACAATAAGCGCATCACACAAAACGCTGATGTCACAATCTCGTCATTCTTACTGTAACTCACCCAACCAGCAAACATGTACGTCGATTATGCTAGAAAAAAACAAAAAAAAATCAGCGTCAGGAAGTAATGACACAAGATGGATTTTTTAGTTACGCAAGAATATTAAATAAAAATATGAATAGTGACGGTGTATGAAAGGCAAAACAGGTTTTTTAAGTCTATAATATATTTTTCAATATTCCAAATTTACTTAAAAAATAGGCTACCTGAACCACAAACACTTGTCTCGAAACTGACACAAACAATGCAGTGCCAAAGTATGTGTACAAAGTGCCACCTGGTGCCTCACATCACATGTGCTGTACCACACACACACGCGCACACACACACAAAACCATGTATGCCCACCCACAGACAAACAACATGTATGCACCCACACACCCACACACACACACACACATATCCCTCCATCGTGACTTGGCATGACGAAGGGTGTAAGAGCAGGCCACCCTTTTCCCTCATCACACCCCTTCACCAACAGGGCAAGACACCTGTTCACCTAATGCCCTCCCTAACACTTGTGGAGGAGCCTAATCACCGGGTAATCTGCTGAGAGCTAATCAAAAGTACTTCACGAAGAGCCTCACCTTTATTTTTTCCCTTTTTGGCGTAAACGTCTGGACTGGCATAAGGCCAGGAACAGATAGTGCGTGCATATGGCAGACCCGATGTAAAAGGTATTGGAAGGAGAGTATAGAGGATGGGGAGGAGGGGAGGCAAAGGCGAAACACCACTTGACATATGCAAACAACGATAAAAAAAACCTGCTATAAGCAATCGCGTTGCCGTGAAAAGGAGAGGAGCTAGCAACACTAGGAGGATCTAAGTCGGCAGGATTACTTGCACTAGTCTTGTCTTCTCTCCTGTGCTCCTTCTCCCCTACAGACAAAACAGTCCAAGATGTCGGTGGCTCATGCCGCATTCGAAGAAAATAACATCCCCACGTTACTGCGCACACCATAATCTGTCAAGCGTAGATCTTGGCGAAGTCGCGGAAGTAGAAGGAGGTGCATCTCTTGAGATGCACCCACGTGTTCGATACACGGAGCTGCCCTGTGTCCACACGGTGACCCACCATTTGGCTGCCTTGTGCCCTAGCCTGTGGTACACTGTCTCTGCCGATTACGAGTCGCCCCCCACGCCCTACGCTGCGCGCCTACTTCTGCGTGCTTTGCTCCTCTGACGTTCTCATGCCCCCCCCCCCCCGATTACGAGTCCTGGTGCCGCCAACGCCCGCCCCTGCAGTTTGCTTCGATGTAGATTACTGCTCGGCCCCGTGTCTTCAGTAGGCTCCTCCGCTGCGCCTCTCAGGGTCGCCTGCCGTGCCGCGTCCCCTGCTGTTGGCCTCCATCCCTGATTCAACATATCACCATCCTGCCCGACGATCTTTTTAGCGTGTAGTCGGAGCTAGGCCACGGAGCTGCTATTATTCCTTGTTTCTCTTGTTGACTGCCTCTCTGTTGCCCCTTATTATTGTCTGTTTACTCTTCTTTCCTTCTTTTATTCTTTTCTTATATTCTCTACTTATATTGCGTGTAATCCCTTGGATCAGTTTCTTGTTTAAACTCCTGAAGTTCTCTTTCGGCTGTTTTTCTTTTGATGTGCATTGCCGTTCACTCCCATAGAGTACCACGGTACTCATGGTCATGAGGCGGTCTCGAGGAGCAATCCAACCGCGGACAACCAAGACGGAGCAAAATTTAAAGATTCCTGAATTTAAGTTCGGCTACTTTAACGATTAGCTTTGTTTTTGTGTACTTACCCTGACGTGCATGAGTGGTAATCCTTACGAAAGTTATCGATGCAATATGCGATTAATGCAAGTGTAAGGTATACTTATAGCTAATATATATATTGACGAATAATTATGTAAGTTTGGTGTGTGTTGTGGGTGTTTGGTGTGTGGAGAGAGAGACGAGAGAGAGAGAGAGATGAAGAGAGAGAGAAGAGAGAAGAGAGGAGAGAGAGAGAGAGAGAGAGAGAGAGGAGAGAGAGACCGAGAGAGGAGAGGAGAGACGAGAGAGAGACGAGAGAGAGAGAGAGAGAGAGAGAGAGAGAGAGAGAGAGAGAGGAGAGAGAGAGAGATATGATGATAATATTATTGGCCTTAATATTAACAAAGTTATTATACATGTACGAGAAAATGACAAAGCCTTCGTCCAGAGTCGTAACTCTTTTATGACTTTAATGCCAATAAGAGCGTCAGCAGATGTAGTGTGTCAGACGGCCTAATGTACTAATTTACATATGAAAAACGTAAAATTAAATAATAAATTAATAGTTCCCCACTGAATATATACTTATTAATCAATTAAAATTAAATCAATAATAAGTATATAAGAATATACACAAACAAGCAATTCATATAACCATAACAGTACTCATAACTAATAGTAATGATAAAGAGAGCAATGATAATTATCACATTATTAATAAATCACAATTATATTAATAATAAAATTAATTTAATAGTTACTTTTCAACTTTCTTTTATTTGCAGTTTAACATGGATTAATTCTTTATTCCTTACATCATCGGAGGTTTGTGCCACAGTTTAGTTCCCCGAGTGAGAACACTTGTTGAAACATGGGAAGTTTCTACACAATGGAAGTTGAAATTATTGGTTGTCTGGTTTGCATGCTATGCTTTGTGGTCTGAAAACACTGACAATTTTTATGTATTCAACGCCTTCTTATAACAAAAGTTATAGTCGGATAGCGATAATATTATATGTAATTTTAGAAGTTTCAAAAACTCACGAAAGATTGACCTGTGTGGTCATACCGATTTACTATGGAACATTATGCGAACTAATTCTTTTTCTGATTTACAAATAGTTGATCAATATGTTTTGATATGCCCACCAGATAGCTGAACAGTACATATAAAT
>JACEEZ010008617.1:12500-180000 GCA_016584305.1 Chionoecetes opilio
TGTGAAGTGCTATGTTTCATATTCGGCATTTTTTTCAGAATATTTCCAATGCTTGTTTAAAGATCTTCTTGGTACTGAAGTGCCCTCCAACATTTATTTTCGAAAGCTGTGGACAAACAATGCAGTGCCAACCTATTGTACAAAAGTGCCACCTGGTGCGTCACATCACACAGCACACTAGCCACCACACGTGGCACCACCACACAAACACACAGTGGCATTCACATCACACACACAGCACATCCACCAGTGGCACGCGCCTACGACACAACACACAGTGGTCACAGCACAGCATCAACACACACGACACAATCACGTCAACCACACAGGTACATGCATCACGAATGCAGCCTAACACACACACAGTGTCAATGCCACACGCCAGGGGCGAGCGTGACATTAAGGACAGAACGGCGGCATTTCCCGTTGGTCCGCTGGGTCGTGTGGCCGGTCTGAGGGGTGTAAGAACAAGTATGTAAACTAAAAATATTATTTAAAAGGAAAAGTGAAAAAATAAAATGAATGGAGTAAAATGGAATATCTGAGAATAAGGTAAGCACGCGAACAAAATAGAAGTGAGGAGAGAGTGTCCTCAGCTGAGAGAGAAAGAGGTGAGGCGACTGACGAGAGTATTCGGAGTAGATCAACCACTCTCGAGTATGGTACGCGTACACTCGTTAGTGCTATTCGACATCGAGTCAACTTTCTAAGATTCTCAATAGTGTGTTTCTGAAGTTGTTGTTTTCAGACTTTGCTTGTATTTCATATACGTTACACAGCAGCGAGTATGATGCTGGATGGGCATGGCATTGGCAGAGACTGCACAACTGTACGATACCTTAATTTAAAAATGCATTATGGCATTGGGATAGTAGCATAATATACTGTCTGCAATATTCAGACAAGATAGGTACAAATGCGATTATGGCAACAGTGTGAGGACTGCCGTCTGCCACTGTTGTCACATCGTCATTTAGTTATTATTTTGTAAGTGCCGGGCGTGCGTGGGAGGTGTGTACTGTGTTGCATTTGATTTTCATATTTTGTATGTATTTTGATCTATCAATATCTGATAGATCTGCGGCCTAAGGTAAGATGATGAGAATTGTGCAAGAATTGGGATCAAAGAGCTCTATTTCAACATTTTAATTGTTGTGTTTTATCTGAGGCCTGAATGTAGGGCTTACGTTAGGAAAATTTGAAGGTTTAGACTATGAAAGTGTAAAATTAGATATCAAACAATACTTTCAGGGCTCTTATTTCTTATGACTTACTAACATTTGACTTTTCTAGCGCATAGATACACTAAGTCGCCAGGACACGTTCTTTTTCGAATTACAGAACGACGGGTGGGCGTTGAATAAGTTTACTATTTCTTTCTAGCATTCATGATTTCAGGAAAGTTAGAAAAAGGGATATTTTTATTTTTCGAAACCGCCCTAACTGCGTTGGGCTCTCATCAGCCAACCTCCCCCCTGCGCTTTGCCTCGGGCAAGTGGGCTGGTCAACAGCCAAAGTACTGGGGGCGCGAAATTAATAGTCCCATTGTCCGCCTGGGCGCGTATAGCACTACATCTGCTACACAGCATCACATCACGCGCACAGCACACACAAACACTATTGCAGGCATCTGAAAGAGGATAACACACACACACACCACAGCGCACCACACACAGCGGCACACAACCTAAACACAGCAGACACACACACCACACACATCACAGTATCTAGGGCCACACACACCCTACACACGCGCACGCTACCACATCAACACTATGCACGACACAAGGTAAAGAATATGCTACGCAACGTAGATTATGCGTATTCATATATTTAAATTGTGCACACTTACAGACACACACAAAGCGACACACACGCACACACAACTACATATATATGGTCCGCCTTCTATCGTGACTTGGCATTGACGAAGGGTGTTTAGAGCATGGGCCACCCTTTTCCCTCTCTCCACCCCTTCACCAACTAGACACCTCTCACCTAATCGCCCTCCCTAATGCGAACATGTTTTTTTGTTATTTTTTATTTGTTTAGCCTGGATAGCGGCCTGTAGGCTTATAGAGGTCTTGACGTTGGTTGATGCTCGCCAGCGTTGTTGCTCAGGCTGGATTTTTATACAGTGACAGCCTGTGGTCTTAGGTGAAGATCGCCGTTTCTGCTGACGTTGGATCTTCAGTTTAGGGTCACACGCTTGCGCCCTGGAGTTTCTCCGTTAACTACTCTGCAGTACGGAGAACAGGTTATAGATCAGCATGGGCGGGTTTCTTCAGGCCACTCGACGATGGATTTGACAGTTGCTCCTTGATGGGGCCACTGACTCAGAATGACGTCTTCTGGCTCCCGGCTACCAGGCTCCTTGAAGAGAGTTGGCCCCGCGGCATGGATTCGAACTCGGGATTCATTGTAGCGGCCCTACCCTAATACTATTGGATGAGGCTGAATCACGGCGTTAACTGCTTGTGTTTACGAGGACTCCTACATATCATCTATTCATTTAGGATACTCTCTCTAAAAGAGCTCCTTCCTCGTAAAGTATATGAATAGCATAAAAGCTATGAAGTTTATATTGACGTTTATCTCTCCTTTTTTTAGTTTGTTCCTTCCCTTCATTGAAATCACTACCACGCCACTTTGCTTTCATCGTTACTAAGAGACAAAGTTGCCGTGAGAATACCACCAACCCATCTTTTAAACCACAACATGTCCTGCACTACGAGTCCTTAACACGCGTCAAACCGCAGGACAGTTGTGTAACCGCAAGTTATTTCAGTGCTGGCGTGACTATGAGTTCTACCCTTGCAACTCAGTCAAAGGTTTACACGTTACTTTTTTTTTGCATCTTATTTTTTCCCTTTTTACGAAAACGTTGAGACTAACGTTGAGACGTAGGCAGGAAAAGATGGTGAGTGGGCAGACAATGTACGTAAGACATTACGATAAAATATAATATAAAAACACACACGCTATAAGCAACGCATGCCATGAAAATGGATAAGGAGAGAGTAACACGAGGAGGAAGTCGGCAGGATTTACTTTCACTAGTCTTTCTTCTCCTCCTGCTGCTCCTTCTCCCCCTACAGACAAACAGACAGTGGCGTTTCTAGCACTAGAAAAATGGGGGGGGGGGATCTTGGGGCCAAGGTAAATGTGGGGGGGGCAAAACAGAAGTTTGGAGGGTCTGTAACTGCATGGGGGGGAGGGGGCGGCGCTGTGAAAACCAGACATTTTTTATAGTAGAGCACTTTCCACGGGGGAATTGTGCACGGGGGAAATTTCGGGGGCCATGCCTACCCCCCGAAATTTCCTTCCCTGTAAGAAATCAGAATACACTTGCAGTCCGTAAAAAAAAATTTTTACAGGTCTAGCGGTTTTGGCTGCGTCACCTGCTCGTGTGCACCTAGAGTACCTTGATTTGGTCGCGCTTATGCTTCCGTAATGCCTTGGACAAGCATCTAACACTACCAAAACTATTGTTTCAATAACATAAATAAGAAATAAGGCCTGAAAAGGGAATCGGCTAATTGCGAAAAGAATCACCTTCCAGAGGCTAGCGAGAAATCTGGCGGGTTTACTAACTATACTAGCTGGCGAAAAAAAACATTCTGTCCCCCCGAAAATACTTCCTGGGTGCGCCCCTGCCTCCTTCACAACGATCTAAACAATGCCGTTGACAAAATGTAAAAAACACATGCACATCATCTCTGCTGAGTAGTGAAGCAAAACAGGTTCTTCCAGTATTCCCAAGAACACTTCAGCTCCTTTGGATGCTTTGGGCGATGATTTCAGTGACACTTCCGCAGGATGCAAACCACTTTGGGAAAACACAACACATGCACCAACCTGAAACATCGGCCGGGGACGTTGTGTTTGCGAAATACCGATGATCCGAGGCACAGATTGGGCAAGATTGAAACTAGTGGGGTTCCCTGTATCTGGTCTCTTGTTGTCTTCCCCCCGCTCTCTCCACCTTCACTGTCTTCTGCAGCCACACTAAGACAGAACTTCCTTACGTCAGGCAGCCAAGTGAGCCCCAAGTTTACCGCATCTGATGTCGTACGAAGCAATGGATTCTCGCTTTTTACGCTGAGGGGATAAGAGTAAATATGTAAAAGGGTCTTCGGGGGTCTTTAATTCTTACCAGGTACACCAACAATAAGGTCTGGGGTTTCGCACCGTAACGCCCCGAAGTGGAGCCCTTCTGAGAGTGTTCCCGGGGGCATTGCGTTACCGGCAGTGTGCGAGGAGGGAAAGTAAAGTATTTTTTTTAGGTCCCCTTAGAGCTAGTGCACTAAGCTATAGGATAGGAAAAAGATCGCCACCCAGGGCAAACCCTGGGTATACAGGAAACCCCAATCCCCAACATCTGGTTACACATAACCAGGCTACACAATAGAAGAACTGAAAAAGAAACATACGTCTGGCAACGCCGTGCCATCTGACCGGGGCCCGGCTGTCCGCCAGCCGGCTCGGAGCCATCATTCTCTTTTTTGTTCTTTATAACTCAAACACCTGCTGCGTCTCCTGTAACACATGTTGTTTCTATTCAGGCCATATGGTAAGCACCTGCTGTTTTTCGTGTTTACGGGGTGGTGTGAAGTTTTACCATTCATGTTTCGTAATCCTTCTTTTAATTTTTAGGGGATGAGTGTAGTTTATTCTTTTATCCTGGCCGGGGCCAGCTGTGTCTAAATATATTCGGTGGTGTCTGTGTCTGTGGGTTAAGCTACGCCCAAGGGCGCTGCTTTCACCCTTTCTCCCCTGGGCATTATTTCCCCGCAAGGGCGTCCCTGGCCTGACACCTGGTCTGCCACGTGTAAGCTGAGATGGGCGGATGGTTACGTAGTTCTCCCAGCCACGCCCCCTCCCCCCCCGCCCGGACCCTCCCAAAGGCCGGTGCGGGGGGTTCGGTGGTACCTGGTCTGCCACGTGTAAGCTGAGATGGGCGGATGGTTACGTAGTTCTCCCAGCCCGCCCCCCCCCCCCCCGCCCGGACCCTCCCAAAGGCCGGTGCGGGGGGGTTTGGTGGTACCTGGTCTGCCACGTGTAAGCTGAGATGGGCGGATGGTTACGTAGTTCTCCCAGCCACGCCCCCCGCCCGGACCCTCCCATGGGCTCGTGCGGGGGGTTTAGTGGTACCTGGTCTGCCACGCCCCTGGCCTGCCACGTGTGCACTGAGATGGGCGGATGGTTATGTCGCTCTTGCTGGTGCCCAACCTTCCCCGCTCCCCCGCCCGGACCCCCCCATGGGCCGGGGGTAGGGGAGTTGAGCGGTCCTGGCTGCCACGTCGACCCCCCCCTCCCCGACCATCCACTTACCTGGGGGTGGGGGCAGTGCGTTTTTTGGGCGATGCAGGTGGGAGTTTTGGGGGCGTTTCGTGTTGGTCTAGCCCCTTTCCCCCTCACTGTTTTACCCTTCTTTTCCAGCGGATAAATTTGTGAGGCCCAGGGCTGCTCGGTGTCTTTTAGGTCCCGAGGCCACCAGTTCGGGCCTTCCTCGCACGCCCCGTGCCTTCTGTCGGACTTTTCGTCCCGCCGATTGCCCGGTATGCGTGGATGGCTGCGGCTCATCCTCCCGGAGGGGGTTGCCCTGTTTTAAATGGCGGGGGCCTATGCTGACCTCAAAGGAGTGGTGGTCGAAGGTTTTGAAGTCTGCCAACGCAGCCACTTCCGTCTGTCCTGGGGGGAAACCGGTCTCTGGGTTCTCCCCGGCTGGGCCTCCCCAAAGGTCGTCCATCTCCTCCTCGTCTGCACCTCCGACCCCCTGCCTCTGTTTCCCCATGAGCTCGGCGTCGATCGTGCTGACGGTGGAGCAAGATCTGGCGGTCTCCTCAGTCCCTCACCATGACCGCGACTCCCAGGTCGAGGACTTGCCGGCTGGGTCTGTGGCTCCTACGGCTGGTCAGGCGTCTCCTGGGCCTTCCCCACCCTCACCTCCTGTGCCTCCGGGGTTGTCGGCTTGGATGTCTTCAGTAAAACTCCTCATGGCAAGAATGGAGGGCCATTTAAAACCCTTCTGGGTCCCATTCTCCGACATCGAGGCGTCGCAGGTCCCCATCGCCTGCTTCCCTCTCCCCGGTTTGCCTCCTTCGAGTCTGTGGTAGTCGAGGATGACTACCTGGTGTGCTCCGACGGGGAAGAGGATGCTGCCCTACCCGTGCCCAAGCGACGACGGTTGGGGGAAACTTCCGCCCCCTGGCTTCCTGTCCCCCGGGGCCCCTTTCCCTCCGCCTTTTCTTCTGAGGTGCCTTCTAGGTGCACTTCCCCTCGTCCGCTGCGGAGGATGCCTTGGGACTCCCTCCTTCTTCCCCCGTCCTGTTTACCTGGGCACCGATGCCACCGTCGATTGCTTGTGAGACGGTTGACGGGCGGTTGTTGCCATCGGTCGTCTGGAGGACGGCTCCTGGGGCCCAGTTCCGGATTTGGAGGTGCGTCGCTCCCGGGTGGACGGGGGACAGGAGTCCTTCCTAATACCGCGGATTCCTTTCTCTCGCCTGAACGCTCCCTCGAAGGCAGCCTGCGGTTTTCGGCGGCCGCTTTGGATGCTCTGGCCTCCTTACTGGCTGAGCCTATTTTGGTCAGGGATGGCTTCCCGTGCGGGGAGGGGGGCCAGGATGCCAGGGGGCTTTCTCTCGGGGGCCAAGACCGGTTGCCCTGGATGAAGGCCGGCCTGGACCCTGCCGAAGTGTGGAGAGCGGGTACCACCAGTGTGAACCGGGGTCCTTCCCCGTCCTGGGCCCCGATCCCGGTTCTCCGGCCTCTGGTGGCTTTCCAGTGGATGGCTGATTTCCTCCGGGTGTCCCGATTTTCTGCCAAGGACCTCCCGTGGCGGGCGCAACCGGTTTGAAGGAGGAGCTTTTTCGCCGGGGACTTTCAGGAGCGGCAACACGCCTCCCTGTTGACCTTTTTCGTTGCCTTCTTCAGTCAGCTGGCGGAGTGGCTCTCCTCCCTCGCCGTGGATCACTCTCTCTCTCCCCGGCCTCCCGGTCGGATGTCTGTCGGGCTTTGTCGACCGCCTGTGATGCATTCGGCGCCTCCCTCCTCCCGACGGTCCGCCCTGCCTTTGGGACGGGGGCCGTCACTGCCCGCTTGGCTCTTCGGCGCGAGGCTTTTCGGGGCCTGCCGGAGCTGACTCGACAGCAGATTCTCCGGATTAGCCCTTCGATTCGGAGGTCTTGTCGGGAGCCCTCCTTGCAGCATTTGTCTCGCCTCAATCCCCCCCCAACCCTCACTCTGGTGTCTACTCCGGCCCCCAGACCGTCCGGCCGGGGGGTTCCGGGAAGGGGGTCCAGCAGTGTTCGTCGGGCTCTTCTCGTGGGGAGGGGGAGTCCAGGAGTGCTCACCCCCGTGTGGATGGCCCCCAGGATCCTCGTCGTCCCAGTCGGGGTGGGCCTTTCCGGGTTCAGGGCTCTGGGTCTCGGGCCTTTCGCTCGGGGCCCGCTACTGTCCACAAGGCCTTCCTCCAAGGGTCGCTCTCGCTTCTGAGGGCCCCCCTTCCAGGGGCCTCCTGTCCGGGTTTCGGGCAGCCTGGCCCCAGAGAGGTTGGGCCGCCAGGGTGGTTCGAAACGGTCTTTCTTGGCCCTGGATTGCCCTAACCGCCCCTTTGGCGGGCCTCCTTCTTGGACGCCGGTCTCCACAGTGCTCGCCGCCCACGTGTCGGACATGCACTCCTCCGGGGGTAGTGGGGGAAGGCGCGGGGAAAGGTCTTCCTTTCCCGCATTTTCATCGTTTCCCAAGAAGGACTCTTCGAAGGGGGGGCTTATCTTGGACCTCAGCCGCTAAACGGATTTGTGCGCAACCACCGGTTCCGTTGTTTACCTTGGCCCAGGTCCGCCTTCGGCTGAGCAAGGGGACTGGAGGCGTCCTCGATCTCAAGGACGCCTACTGGCCCTGTCCCCATTCATCCTCGGTTCCGGCGTTCCTGGCCTTCCAGGTGGGATCGGACACGTGGCAGTTCACCAGACTGGCCCTTCGGCCTCTCCATCGCTCCGAGGTTTTTACGCGGTCACCAAGGTGGTGCTCAGCGGATGGTGTCTGCAGGGGTCAATTGCCCCTGTATTTGGACGATTGGCTGGTGTCCGCCCGTCTCAGGAGGAAGCGGTTCGCATGCTGGACCGAGCTTTTGGGGGTGGCGGGGGAGATGGGGTTCCTAGTCAACAAGGAAAGTCCGTCCTTACCCCCTCTCCCCGCATTACTTGGCTGGGCATGCAATGGGACTCCCGTTCAGCTGCGGTCCGCATCTCGGGGGAAAATGTGGCCCAAACTTCATCAACGCCTCTTTTCCCGGGCCTCGGTGTCCCGTTTTTTGTCAAGGAGGCATTGGGAGTCCCTTCTCGGCTCGCTCAACTTCGCCGCAGGAAGTCACTCCCCCGGGCCGTCTTCGTCTCCGTCGCCTTGTCCGGGTGGTGAAACAGCCGTCCGGTGCGGCCCCGCGACTTGCTCCGGCCCGTCCCTCCCCTGGCCCTCACACTACTGGACGAGTGGTTGGTGGAGGGCGGGGTTTCTCCGCGTGGACGGGGTGGCTGCCTCCGCCCCCTACGGTCTTCGTTGATGCGGATGCGTCGGACGTCGGGTGGGGCTACCAATCCTCCGACGGCCGGCAGGGTTTCGGCGGGTGGTCCGGGGTGGAGCGCAGACTCCACATCAACGTCAAGGAGCTGCTGGTCCCTCTTCTCTTCCTCCGATCGAACCCGATCCCAGAAGGGACGGCTCTCTGCTTCGAGATGGACAACATGGTCGCGGTCCACTGTCTCGCCCGCCAAGGGACTTCCAGATCCGCCCTTCTGTTGTCCCTTTCGGAGCAGATCTTCGCCTGGCGGCCCGTTTCAACCTTCACTGTCTGCCCGGTTCCTGCCGGGAGTGGAGAATGTGTGGGCCGACGCACTGTCTCGCTTCCGGGGCTCGTCGGTGGAGTGGCAGCTTCACCCGGAGCGCTTTGCGGCTCTCTGTCGGCGGTGGGGCACTCCGGAGGTGGACCTCTTTGCGTCCCGCCGCTCTGCCCAACTACAGGCCTTTTTGACGAGGGGGGGACCGGACAGCTGCGGGAGGCCCGGACGCCCTCACGGAAGACTGGAACAGGTGGCGCCATGTTTACCTGTTTCCGCCTCCCTGCACCAGTGTCCTCCTGAAGGTATGCAACAAACTGCGTTCCTACAGGGGCAAGGTGACCATGGTGGCTCCTCTCTGGCCGGCGCAACCGTGGTTCTCCGAACTGAAGGCCTGGTGTCCCTCCCCGGTTCCTCTAGGGGCCCTCGCTTTGTTGGAGGAGCTCCCGGCCAAAGGGTTCTTTCCATTGAAGCTACACGCCTGGAGTTTTCCGTACCTCTCTCCGTCGGACGGGCTCGGAACGCGGGAGGGGGAGGACATGTTGGGGCTCTTTGCCCCTCCTCTACGAGACAGTATCAGTCTCACTGGAAGGCCTTTCAGTCGTTCCTCAAACTCAAGGGCCTCCGCGACGTCTCTGAATCGGTCGTCCTGGATTTCCTCTCCTTCCGGCCCACGACGTGGGAGGTCCTCCGCTACTCTCTCCACTAAACCTGCGGCCCTGGCTGACCCCCTCAAATACGGTTGGGGGGTTTTGTCCTGGACCGGCTTCTGTGACCCTGTTGAAGAGGGGTTTGTTCCACCAAAACCCCCTCCCCGTCGTCCTGGTCCCTTTGGTCCCTGGAGAAGGTTCTCCGGTTCCTGCAGGGCGACCAGTTTGGGTCGGACGCTGCCCGGGCCTCGCCCCTTCAGAAGGCCTTGTTCTGGGGGCCCTGGCTACGGGGTTTTTGGGCTTCTCAGCTGAGGGCGCTGACCCGTTCCCCCAGTGGACGACCTTCTCGCGGGACGGCTCCGCTGTCTCCCCCTCCCTCTCGCCCAAGGTGCTGGGTAAGAACGAGCGCAGGACCACCGTCTCAAAACCCGGGCGTCGTTCCGGCTTGGTTGTGGGACGCCGCACACCCCTTGTGCCGGTTTCGGCGCTCCGGTGTTACCTGGATGCTCCGAGGCCCTGGGCGTGGACCTGCAGTTCCTGTTCCGCGATCCGTCACTGGTCGTCCCCTCACCACCAGGGGGATTGCCGGCGGCTCGGGGAGTCATCGAGTCGGCGGATCCGGGTCACCCCCTCGCGCCATGACGTCCGGGGTGTTGCTGCGTCCTGGCCTTCCTCCGCACCCATTCCTTGGAGAGGGTACGGGAAGGGGGACAGTGGAGTACGGCCTCGTGCTTCGTGGCTCGTTACCTGTCCCAGTCCGTCGTGGACTTTCCCCTGTTTTGCCCTGGGACTCCTTCCGTCCCGGGGGGGCTGGGGTGGTGGACGCCGGGCCCCCCATTGACGTCTCCGCTTGATTCGGGTGAGTATACTAGTGGTATCGTTTTGTTCTTGTGCAGTTGCTCTTTTTCCTCCCCGCGGGGGGCGGGGGCTTCTTGCCCCCTCTCCAAGTGGCAGGTACTTAGTGCACTAGCTCTAAGGGGACCTAAAATGACGGCTTTGAAGTATGAAAAGCCTATTTTTGGGTCCCTGACAGAGCTAGTGCACGGCCCTTTGGCCTCCCACCCTTCCTTCCCCGCCCAAGTTTCAGCCCCTCTCCCCGGGTGATTTTTGGGATGGTTATGATGGCTCCGAGCCGGCTGGCGGACAGCCGGCCTCGGTCAGATGGCACGGCGTTGCCAGACGTATGTTTCTTTTTCAGTTCTTCTATGTGTAGCCTGGTTATGTGTAACCAGATGTTGGTATTGGTTGCCTGTATACCCAGGGTTTGCCCTGGGTGGCGATCTTTCCTATCCTATAGCTTAGTGCACTAGCTCTGTCAGGGACCCAAAAATAGGCTTTTCATACTTCAAAGCCGTCAATATATTGGGGGTCGTGACGGCTGCCTCGCTCACCTGTAAGGTCGTGACGGTGATGAGGCGCCGGGGAAAGCAGGGAACCGCACTGTTGCCATTGGCTGATGCTTTAATTGTATTCCCGCTGGTTTGCAAGATTATTAAGGTAAAAGTTGGCAAGTGAGAGTTCTGTACAGATGATTTGTTCTTGCGTGTCTTCCACCTTCCTAAATGCGTATGTAATGCACACACACACTTGCTTGTGTGGTCACCTTTGGAAGTATCACCGCTTGCGGTTAAGCAAGTCGGTGGTTCAAGCTCAGCTCGGGTGTGTGGGGGGGGGGGGGTATTCAGCTGACAGCACAGAACGTTGTGACTGTCCCCCTTGAGTAAGGGGATGGGATGTGTGTACTGTGTGAGGTCCTAACAATACCTAAAGATGGTCATACGTACACTATAAGCTCCGCTCTTTCCGGGAGGGTATTAGATCCCCCGGGGATCACGAGTCCAGCTCGTGTGGGCAAGACTGGCTGAATGAATGAATATGGATTCTTACAGTTTCTTACACGTGTTTCGTGACCTCTTAGTTATTTATTCGCTTCCAATAGTTGCCTGGTTGGTCTTGTCTGATTAGTTATCAGAAATTTACCGGATATCAAAAATTTACCGGAAACGAATGAATTTCCGTATCCGAACAGCCATTCTTGATTCTACGAAAACGAGAGAGAGAGAGAGAGAGAGAGAGAGAGAGAGAGAGAGAGAGAGAGAGAGAGAGAGAGAGAGAGAGAAGGGGGTGGCGGACCGTGGACAGAAAAAAAAAGTTAAAATTTCGTTAGAATTCTAGGAAAGTGGTCTGGTATGGCAGGGAAGTGTTGTGACCGCGACGCAACCTTTCCTGAGAAGCAATGATGACTACTGTGTTAGGAGTGGCTTCAGGTAGGACGCGGGCACTCTCTACCTGTCAGACTTCCTGGGAATGTTAATATTGACCTGTCCTTCCCTCTTCCCCCTGAGTCATTGAGTAGGAGAGGAATAAACGAGACAGGTGAATATATAAGGTATTGATGTGGTTTTTGATTTTTTATGTACGAGTAATGAGGTTTTAATGACAAACTAGATTCTCTCTCTCTCTCTCTCTCTCTCCTCTCTCTCTCTTCTCTCTCTCAATAAGGAAGTGAAATATTTTTCTAGCAGTGAGGAGAATAAAGCACCTGTCGCTTGGGTTTTGTTGTTGTTTTTGGGGTTTGTTGGGTGGCGGTGGTGGGGGGCATTTATAAAGTTGCAAAAAATGAAGCTTTAGACAGTTTAAAAAACATTTAAAGTTGCACTAACTTTTCCCTTTATTTAACACTCCTTTTTTTTAACTTTACATTTATTTTTAATACGTCGAGATGGTTTACACAGGCTTTATGTACCCTTTTTAAGCAACCTGTGAAAAAATAAAACAAAAAATACCAGATAAAAAAAGGGAAAAGCTGCCTGACAAAAAAGGGGGGAAACAGAACGTTTTATGATCGCTACATGCATACTCATGGACACAAAATGCAACAAAAACAATAACAAAATAAAAAACATTATGCTCGAAAAAACCCTTTTCCCGTAAAAACATAATTTTGTGGCCAGTTATTCAAAACCTCAATGCAAGGGGCCAGCAAACGAATGCATCAGTAAACCAACAAAGTCAAAAAAAACCATATAACAACCAACAACAATCTACACTACCCGTAGTGTAGGGGAAGCACGCTGGTTCACAACCGAGAAGTCCCGGGTTCGATCCCCGGGCGGAGGGAAACAGTTGGGCTGTTTCCTTTAAAACCCGAGCCCCGTCCCCCCAGCAGTGATTGGGTTTCCGGGGGGTTTGTAACCCGCCTCCGGGGTGCTGGTTTGGGCCCAACACTAAACACTAGCAGACAGCTCTCTGGGGGTATTTTGAGAGAGAGCTTTTGGTTCAGTGGAGATCCATCTCAGTGCGCGATAACTGACGAAATTCTTAAAAAACAATAAGCGAGTAAAACAGTATATTTTAGTCTGCTTAAGAGAAAGCTCAAAAAAAAACTGTAACCTTGACGAATAAAAAACAATTTGAGATGCATGCACTTCGTGATTTCAAGTAAAAAAAGGGTTAAAAACGGTATATGCACTAAATTTTCCCGAATTCCTTTTTACTGAGAAATGACAGTGCCTCTTTATCAAAATTTGCGCGAGAGGTGATTATAAGGCGAGGTTTTGGTTTTATACAACACGAAGATGCAGGAAATAGAAAATCTTTTTAAACCACTATACTATCACCACCACTATACATCACCACCACACTCTATCACCACCACTACTCTATACCACCACTACTCTATCCCCACCACTACTCTATCACCACACAATATATAACCCCCATACCTATCACCACCACTACTACTATCACCACCACTACTATATCACCACCCTATACTACCCACCACCACTACTATATACCACCACTATACTTCACCACCACTACTACATCACCCCCACTACCTATCACCCCCACTATCTATCACCACCACTACTACTATCCCCACCATATCTATCCCCCCAACTATACTATCACCACCACTACTACTATCACCCCCCACTATACTATTCACCACCACTACTACTATCACCCCCACTACTACTATCACCACATCACTATCACAACCCACTGCTTGGGGGGGTATAAACCTATACTTTTCCTGTGGGGGTAGGCATTACCTTTTTATTTTACGCTCATGTTTTGACAGGGGAACAACAATACTAATATGATAATTAAACAACTACAAACGGCACACCACCCGCCCTGCCCCAATATGGCGGCCAAAGGGATAGTTTCATTTTTTTAGCCCACCCGCCGGAGGGGGGGCCCTCTCCACCCTATAAGCCCCAAGGGGCCCTAGAAGATATGAAAGTCCCCTCCAAGATCCTCAACCACCCCAGCCTTTCCCCCTTTTCCCTATTTTTTTCCCTTTTGATCTCACCCCGCGTGGTCCCATTGGGGGGGAATGGCGAATAGTTGGGTGTCAGCTTGTTGGGGGGCGAGGACAGCCCATTGAAGCTTTAAAACGCACGTCGACCTGTCGCCAAATTTGGTTTTCCTCTGCCCGGCAAGCGCGAAGTTCAGTCGTGTTTGTCCCCAAAGGATATCTCAGTTTTTTTTTAAATCCGAAGTTCCTTTGGGCTGTTTTTGTTTAGGCATGCCGTTCACTCCCAAGAGTCCCCCCGGTTGGCGTTCATGGGGGTCGAGGAGGGAACCCAAAAATGCGGGAAGGGCCCCCGGGCGGAGCAAAATTTTTTAAAAATTTCCTGAATTTTTTTGGGTACTTTAACGATTTGCTTTGTTTTGTGCATTTCCCTGGGGCGTGCTGAGTGGGAATTCCTTCCCCAAAGTTTCAGCAATTCGATTAATGCAAGTGTAAGGTTATATAATAGCTAATATTTATATTTGACGAATAATTATTGTAATGTTTTTGTGTGGGTTTTTTGGTGTGTTTGTTGTTGTGGGGGGGGGGGGAGGAAGAGAGAAGAGAGAGAGAGAGAGAGGGAAGAGGAGAAAGAAGAAGAGGAGAGGAGAAGAAGAGGGGGAGAGAGGAAGAGAGAGAGAAGAGAGAGAAAAGACATATGGAGAGGTGAAAAGAAGGGGGGAGGAAGATTTCCCCCCCCGTTGAGACCGAAAAGGGAATTTAAAACGGAGGGCCAAAAAGAAAAAATGGGCAAAAAGTGGGAAGGACACTCCCCTTTTTTATCTTATTTGCGTTCCCCCCACCATTTTAAAAGGCCCCTCCCCCCGGGGGGGTTTTTAAAAAAAACGGCAAAACCCCTCCCCCCACGGCCCCTCCCCCCGCCCCCCTGTCCCGCCCCGAAAGCCCCCTTTGATTAACCCCCAAAGTGTCCGTACGCAGGTACCGGGGCAACTTCTGCTGTAATCTGGGGGGGCCTCGTTTCTCAGCACTGACGCCTGTCTTGTATGAAGGGAGGGGGGGCAGGAGGTCAGAGTGGGGGAAGGGGGTCAGAAGGAGGCACCTGTATGCTGTATATAGGAAGGTCACCCATATAGGAATATCTGTTGTTGGATGTCGACTGAAGTACGGAAGGGCCCAAAGGCAAAGGAAGGAAGGGCTGATTCAAAATCAAAGGGCGGGACAGAAGGCTGGCACTCTACCTCCCTTTCCTTTCCTACCCCCTCCCCCTATCCCTTCACCTCTTTACTGGGGATGTTGAAGCGCCCAGCACGTCGTCAGCTCCCCGAAGGTACTGGGGGCCCGCAGCACCCGCGATCCTCCCTCCGGCGGACACCCCACCAGCCCCAAGGGTGTCAGCCCCCGCCCTGACGATCAACTTTACATTGTACGTTAACGCCATGCATTCCCCATTCACTTATTCGCACCCTTTCCCACGCCTTAACCTTCCATTTTTTGGGGTTTTAACAGAGGGTAACCCCGGGGGGGGGTTTTTGTTTGGTTTGTGTGTGTGGGGGTTTTTTTGGGGGGGGGGTTGGTTTTGTGTTGGGTGTGTGTGGGGTTTTTTCCCAGTGTGTTTTTCACCCCCGGGCCCGAGGGTAGAAACGTGGGCCCCTCTTGTTCTACATTAATCCGTCTTCCTTCAATGGTGCCCCCTTCTTTATGATATACCCCCTCATTTTGTCCCTTCCAAAATTTACATTTTACGTGGGAAGCTGTACTCTTATGTTGTTTAGGGGAGCTGTTTTTCCCAATTTTTTTTGAAAGTCCCATGTATCGACCCTCTTGCTTCCCAGCAATAGTCTCCATTTCTGTTTTTTCTTAGTTATAGTTTATAAATTTTTACGAGCCAGGGTTACGGGTTTGTGTGTTGTTTTTTTTTTTTTTGTTGTGTGGTTTTTGATTTTTCATTTGTTTTTAAAATTGTTCCCCTAAACCCCTCCCCAAAACACACACACACACCAAAAAACACACAACACACAACACACACACACACACACACAAAACACACACACACTTGGGGTGATCAATGATTTAACTGATTGAAGGGCTGAAAATGATAGGTAAAATTTTTTACACAGAAGCACAAAGACAGCACAACTCGCATAAAACAGACGCTACAAAACACCAAGCGTTGTACTTCCGCAATACAGTGGAATTGTGATTAAAAAAAAAAGTAAAATAATAATAAAAATAGTAAATAAAAAATAAAAAAAAGAAATAGAATAGAAAAAAAGACCCAAAATTAGGTGCTTTTGGTAAGATCGTGTTCGTGGTTTAAAAATTTCAACACACACCACAACACCACACAGTGGGCACACACCCAAACACACAGTGGCACACAAAAACCACAACCAGGGGGATTATACCTCTGGGCCCTAGGCAAATTTAAAATTGTGGGCCCCCCAGACGGACCCCCCTCAAACTCCCCCGCACCCGAATTTTTTACATTGTATAGAAAAAATAAGTGATGCAAATGTAATACGCACATTCACAAAAAGTGTTATCGTGTTTAGCCGATGATAAAAAACATGGACGGGGGCCCCATGATTACAGCTGGGGCCCAAACAGGGGCCCTTATTCAATAAAGGCCTCAAACAGGGGCCCCTTTATCTCAAATAAAGGGCCTCAAACAGGGGCCCTTTTCTCAAATTTATTTGAAATTTTATTTTAATTTTAAAGAATTATTCAGCAATGCAAAATATCTTTTTTTCAAAAAAAATTTAAATGGAATTTTTAGCAGGGACCCAGGTTGGGGCCCAAGCTTGAGGGGCCCCAGGTGCAGCCTATATACCCTATAGGATAACCCGGGCCCCTGACACAACACACACCACACAGTGGCACACACACACAAAAACCACAGGGCACCACACACCCAAAACCACACACACACAACACCACACAACCACACACAAACCACTAAGGCCCATTGCAAGAAGGGCTTTTCCACCCAGACACGAATGAGTGGGGCCCCGACCGTCGTGATCTTCTTTGAAAGTTTCGAACGGTGTTTTTCCCCCCATCGGCAGAGGACCCGACGTGGGGACCGGCGAGGTTGGTATCCGGAGGGGCACCCCCCCTAAGCCCAAGCCCAGATGCAATAAAAAAACTTTGCAATTTGGCGAAAAAAGAGGGTTCCGGATCCCCCCAAATCAGAGAAATAAATTTTATAAGGGAAATATCCAGGTCTCACCAAGTTTTAAAAATTTTGAGTAAATATGCAGTTTTAACCAAACCACCCATGACCAAAAATATCTCCTGTCATAAGAGAGGGGGGGGGTGGCCCCCCCGACCCCCCGTAGTTAAAAAACTAAACTTGGACATGTTTCTAACCCAACCTCGTAGGGGGGTATTGCCCCCCCCCCCGACCCCCCCCGCTGTTAACGCCTGATCGCCTAGGCATGTTTTCTTAAAACCTAACTCGCAAGGGGGGTTTTGTTTCCCCCCCGACCCCCCCCCCCCCCTAGTTAACGCACTGAGCCTAGGATTGTTTTCTTACAAAACTCGCAAGGGGGTTCGTTCCCCCAGACCCCCCCCCCCTAGTAACTAAACTAACCTAGGATTTTTTTCTTAAAAAAAATCGCAAGGGGTGGTTTTATTTTCCCCCCAAACCCCCCCCCTGTTAACAACCTAACCTGGGCATTTTTTTTTAACAAAACTCGCAAGGGGGGGGTTTTGTCCCCCCCCCCCCAACCCCCCCCCCCCCCCTAGTTAACAACCTAACCCAGGCAGTTTTCTTAACCAACCTCGAAGGGAGTTTCTTTCCCCCCCCCCCCGACCCCCCCCAAAAAGTTAACGCATGAGCCCCGGCATTGTTTTTTAACAAAAATCGCAAGGGGTGTTTTGTTCCCCCCCAGACCCCCCCCCTAGTTAAAAAACCCAACCTAGGCATTGTTTTATAAAAAAAATCCAAGGGGGTTTTCGTTCCCCCCCAGACCCCCCGTAGTTAACTAAAATAACTAGGCATTGTTTTTTTAAAAAAAAATCGCAAGGGGCGTTTCGATCGTTCCCCCCCCGACCCCCCCGCTAGTTAAAAAAACCAACCAGGCATTGTTTTTTTAACAAAAATCGAAGGGGGGTTTTGTTCCCCCCAGACCCCCCCGCTAGTTAAACTAACCTAACCGGGCATTTTTTTTCAAAAAAAAACTCGCAAGGGGCGTTTTGTTCCCCCTAGACCCCCCCGCTAATAAGTAAGAACTAGCCTGGGATTTTTTCTTAACATAAACCTCGCTAGGGGGGTTTCGCCCCCCCCCCCCGACCCCCCTGCCAGTTAACAATCCAACCTGGGTCCTTGTTTTTGTTACGTAACCTCGTAGGGGGTTCCCCCCCCCCCCGACCCCCCCGATAGTGATAACCTAACCCGGGCAATTTTTGTAAAACCAACCCCGTTTAGGGGAGTTTCGTCCCCAGCCCCACCCCCTTGTGTTATTTTTAATTCCCACGGCGTCTGTGCGTCCAAGATTGATGGGGAAAAAGGTAAAATAAGCCCGGTCAAACAGCGGGAGAACACCCATGGGTGTGTTTTATTGGACTGTTTGACTTTGGTTTTGCAACGGAACTACAAAAAAAAAACTGAAAATTTTTGAATTAGCTGCCTTTTTTGGGTTTGAACGCGTTGACTCTTTATCAGAATGTATCACATATTGAATATGTTGATTATTGATGTTCAAGGGGAAATATTTAAAATAAAGATGTCCCTCGATCATCTCGTCGGTAGGGGTTACCCCCGACAATTTTTTTCCGATGGGGCCACGGGGAGAAAGGCGTGTTTTTGAACCAGGGTGTCGGGATTTCCACGCCGGGACCCTTGGGGAGCACATAAACCTTCTTGCAACTGGGCCAAAACCCAAACACACACCAGGGGGGGATGGCCATAGGGACAAAAGGGCTTTTCCCGTTGGGCCGTGGGTGGGGGCCCGGTTGGGGGGGGAAAAAAGTAATAAACTAAAAAATTATTAAAAGGGAAAATGAAAAAATAAATGAAGGAGTGAAAATGAAATATCGAAGAAAAAGGGGAACACACAAAATAAATGAGAGAGAGAGTCACCAGCTGAGAGGAAAGAGGTGACGAAAAGAGAGATCGGAGAGATAAACAACTCTCGAGTATGGTAGGTACGCGTACACTCGTACAGTCGACACGAGTCAACTTTCAAGTTTCTCAAAGGGGTTCTAAGTTTTTGTTTTCAGACTTTTGTATTTCATATACGTTAACCAAGTATATTTTGCATGGCTTTGCACACACTGGGACGATCCCTTATATAAAATGCATTAGGGCAGATTAGTACTAATATACGCTCATTTCAAAAAATAAACAATTCATTATGGCAACAGTGGTAGGACTGCCGTCTCCCACTGTTGTCACAGCATTTTTTTATTAATTTGTAGTGCCCGGGGTGGGAGGTGTGTACTGTGTTGCATGATTTTTGTAATTTTATTATTTTTGATCTATAAATATTGATAGATCCCCTAAGTGTGAGGAATTGTCAAAGAATTGAGGATAAAAGCTGTTTTTCAACATTTTAATTTGTGTTTTTTGCAGCCTGACAGTAGGGCTACGTTAGCAAAATTTGAAGGATATAGTATGAAAGTGTAAAAAGATATAACTTTAATTTTCGGCTTTATTTCAAAAACCAAAAAAAAAAAAAAACATTGGATTTGTTTCCCATAGAAACACTAAAGTCGCCGGGGGAAAAACGTTTCTTTTCGAATTACAGACGACTGGGGCGTTAATAGTTACTTTTCAAATTTCATGATTTAAAAAAATTTAGAAGGGAAAATTTTTTTTTCAAAAACCCCCTAACTGCTTTGGCTTCATCCCCAAACCCCCCCCCGCCTTTCCTCCAAGGGGCTGGTAAACCCCAAAAAGTACGGGGGCCGAAATTAAGTCCCAGCCCGCCCTGCGACCACCACACACACAAACAACACACGCGCACCCCAAACAAACACATGCACACACACACACCCCCCCAAACCCACACACAAAAAACCCCACCACACGCGCACGCAAACACAAAAACACACCCAACAAACAACCAAAACGCGCACGCAAACAAAAAACATGCTCACACAAGGTAAAGAATGACGAAAAGTAGAATGGTATAATATTTTACCTTGTCACACCCAACACACACACACACCAAACACACACGTCACAAACCACAGATCCCCAAAGTTCCCCCCAAAAGGGGGCAGTGACACTTACAAAAAAACAGATGATCGTAAAAAAATTTTGGGGAAATTTACCCGGGGTTCGAGGTGAGGAATATAGCAAAGGGGGGGTAATCTTACAAATTACTTTAAAAATTTACATATAACACAATAACAAAAGGGACCCAGCATTTAAAAAATATCTAGAAAACCCCCCCCTAACCAATAACTTAAATAAACCCAAAAACAAGACTTTGACAATACAAAAAAAAAAAAATATAAGAAAAAAACCTAAGGAGGAAAAAGAAGCAAAGCAATCACCACCCGGAAAAAAAAAAACACAATACTAAACCCCTTGGTAGGTGTTCTTAGCCACTTCGAGGAGAGAGGAGGGGGAGGCGGTGCCAGGGAAGTCAGGAGCCTCGCTGAAGTGAGCAAAAAACTAACCCAGACATCCCCTCGGATGGGTAGGGGAGAGGGGGCCCCGGGGGTGGGGAGAGTGGTAACGAGCGTCTCAACAAGACTTGGGGGGAAAAACTAGGTGGTTACACGCTGATAGAGGTAACCCCCCCGTGCCCTTGCCTAGGGGGACCCCCGTCACGCTAAAAAAAAGTCGAATTTGTGCATTAAACACACAATTCCTCATCGGATTGGCATTGACGAAGGGTGTTAAAAGAAAGGCCCCCCTTTTCCCCCCCCCACCCCTTTACCACTAGACACCTCTTCACCAAAAAGCTTCCTAAACATTTTTTATTTTTTTTTTTTTTTTTTTTTTAGCCTATAGCGCCTGTAGGCTTATAGAGGGCTGATGTTGGTTTATCTCGCCCGTTGGTGGCCAGGTGGATTTTATTGTGACCACCCGGGTTTTTGGGAAGATCCCCTTTTTTCTGACGTTTGGATCTTTAGTTTAGGCACCGTGCCCTGGAGTTTCTCCCTTTCACTCGAGACGGAGAACGGTTAAAAAGATGCGGGGTTTTTTCAGCACTCGCGATGGATTTGCCCTTGTCCTTTGGGACGTGAACTCAGACCTTTGCCCCCCCTACCAAGCTCTTGAAAGAGTTGCCCCGGGGAAGGGATTCGAACTCGGGGGCATTGTACGCCCCCCTAAACACTTTTGGATGAGCTAATCACCGGGTAAATTGTGTTTAAGGACCCACAATTACATCATTCAAATACATCTCCCCCAAAAGCTCCTTTCCCCGTAAAGAATGAAAACATAAAAGCTGGAAATTTATATAGTTTATTCTCTCCTTTTTTTGTTTTTTCCTTTCCCCTTATTGAAATCATCCCACGCCACTTTTCTTCATCGTTTAAGAGAAAAGTTTTGGGGGGAGAATACAAACCCCCCATCTTTTTAAAACCCCAACAGGCCGGAAATCGAGTCCTTAAAACGCGTCAAACCGAGGACAGTTTTGGAACCGAATTTATTTCAGTGTGGCGTGACTAGAGTTTTCTACCCTTTTCAACTCAGTCAAAGGACAAGACTTTTATTTTGCATCTTTTTTCCCTTTTAGTAACTTTAGACTAACGTTGAGACGAGGCAGGAAAAGATGGTGAGTGGGAAAAAAATGTACGTAAAGACATTACGATAAAATAAAAAATAAAAAACACACGCTATAAGCAACGCATGCCTGAAAAAGGATAAGAGAGAGAACACGAGGAGGAAAATCGGGAGGATTCTTTTACTAGTTTTCTTTCTCCTCCCCGCTCCTTTTCCCTCCCCGACAAACGGTCCCAAAATGTCGGTGGGTATGCCATCTAAGAAAAGAACATTTTTTCACGTGGGGAGACAACAATTGTCAGGCGTTAGATAGATCTTTTCCTAAGTCCGAAGTAGGAGGGAGGTGAATATATTGGGTAAACCCCGCGTTATATGTCATCCCCCTTTTAATGGGGCAAACCCTTTTAAACCTGTCAGCACCCCCTGCCTCCCCTCCCGAGCCCAAAGGCGCATCCAGGGGGGGGCATGCATCCCCCCAAAATTTTCCCTTTCCCGAAGAAATAGAAAACACTGCAGTCCGTAAACAAAATTATTACAGGTTCTGGGGCGGCTGCGTCACCCGCGCGTGTGACCTAGGGTACCTTGATTTTGGGCGCGCTTATGCTTCGTAATGCCGGGACAAGATCTAACATACCAAAAAAAATTGTTTTAAAACAAAATAAGAAATAAGGCTGAAAAGGGAATCGGGTATTGCGAAAAAGAACACCTCCGAGGCTAGCCCAGAAAGCTGGGGGTTTAAACATAAAGTGGCGAAAAAAAACCCTTTGTCCCCCCCAAAATACCCTGGGTGCGCCCCGCCTCCTTCACAACGAAAAAAATTGCCGTTGACAAAAATGTAAAAAAACACATGCCCCTCTCTTGCTGAGTAGAAAGCAAAACCCGGTTTTCCAGTATTCCCAAGAAAACTTCAGCCCCTTGGATGCTTTGCGGGAATTTCTGACACTTTCCCCAGGGTGCAAACCGTTGGGGAAAACAACACAGCACCAACCGAAACATCGGCCAGGGCGTTGTGTTGCGAAATACCCATGATGAGGCACAGGATTGGCAAGAACTGAACCATTGAACTAGTGTGGGTTCCTGTATCTGGTCTCTGGGTTTTTTCCCTCCGCTCTCTCACCTTCACTGTTTTTTGCAGCCACATAAGACAGAAATTCTTACGTAGGGGCCCAAATGGGGCCCCAAATTTTCCCCATCTGTGTGTACGAAGCAATGGGTTTTCGCTCTTTTTTGTGATGGGGATAGGAGTAAATATGTAAATTTCAGGGGTCATTAATTCTTTAAAGGGACACCCAAAAGTAATGTTGGGTCGCCCCCAACAGCACCCAAATGGGGCCCTTTGAGAGGTTCCCGGGGATTTCGTTCCGGCAGTGTGCGAGGGGGGAAAAAATAAAGTATTGTAATATTGGGGGCGTGACGGCGCTCGCTCACCTGAAGGTCGTGACGGGGATGAGGCGGGGGGGAAAAAAGGGAAACCCCACTGTTTCCCTGGCTGATGCTTTAATTGTATTCCCCCTGGTTTTCAAAATATTAAGGGAAAATTTGGAAGTAGATTTTTTTAGAGAGGGTTTTTCTTGCTTTTTTGTCTTCCACCTTCCCAAAGCGTTGTAATGCCCCCCAAAACACGCTTTTGTGTGGTACCCTTTTGGAAGTATCATCGCTTGCGGTTAAGCAAGTCGGTGGTTCAAGCTCAGCTCGGGTGGGTGGGTGGGGGTATTCAGCTGACAGCACAGGTTGTGACTGTCCCCCTTGAGTAAGGGGATGGGGTGTGTGTACTGTGTGAGGTCCTAACAATACCTAAAGATGGTCATACATACGTACACTATAAGCTCCGCTCTTTCCGGGAGGGTATTAGATCCCCCGGGGATCACGAGTCCAGCTCGTTTGGGCAAGACTGGCTGAATGAATGAATATGGATTCTTACAGTTTCTTACACGTGTTTTGTGACCTCTTAGTTATTTATTCGCTTCCAATAGTTGCCTGGTTGGTCTTGTCTGATTAGTTATCAGAAATTTACCGGACATCAAAAATTTACCGGAAACTAATGAATTTCCGTATCCGAACAGCCATTCTTGATTCTACGAAAACGAGAGAGAGAGAGAGAGAGAGAGAGAGAGAGAGAGAGAGAGAGAGAGAGAGAGAGAGAGAGAGAAGGGGGTGGCGGACCGTGGACAGAAAAAAAAAGTTAAAATTTCGTTAGAATTCTAGGAAAGTGGTCTGGTATGGTAGGGAAGTGTTGTGACCGCGACGCAACCTTTCCTGAGAAGCAATGATGACTACTGTGTTAGGAGTGGCTTCAGGTAGGACGCGGGGACTCTCTACCTGTCAGACTTCCTGGGAATGTTAATATTGACCTGTCCTTCCCTCTTCCCCCTGAGTCATTGAGTAGGAGAGGAATAAACGAGACAGGTGAATATATAAGGTATTGATGTGGTTATTGATGTTTTATGTACGAGTAATGAGGTTATTAATGACAAACTATGATTCTCTCTCTCTCTCTCTCTCTCTCTCTCTCTCTCTCTCTCTCTCTCTCTCTCTCTCTCTCTCTCTCTCTCTCTCTCAATAAGGTTAGTGTAAATACCTTCTCTCTAGCAGTGAGGATGGATAAAGCACCTGTCTGATTGTTGTTGTTGTTGTTGTTGTTGTTGTTGTTGTTGTTGGGTGGCGGTGGTGGTGGTGCACTTATAAAGTTGCTAAAAATGAAGCTTTAGACAGTTTGAAAACATTTTAAAGCTTGCACTAACATTTCCTTTATTTCAACACTCCTCTATTTTAACATTACAGTTATTCTAATACGTCGAGATGTGTTTACACAGAGCGTTATTGTAGCCTTTTAAGCCAACCTGTGAAAAATATAAAAACAAAATAATACCAGATAAATAAAATGAGAATGCTGCCTGGACACTTAAAGGAGGACAGAACGTTTTATGATACGCTACATGCATTACTCATGGACCAAAAATAGCACACAAAACAATAACAANGAATGCTCCTGACATTTAAAGGGAGAACAGAACTTTTTATGATCTACATGCATTACTCGGGACCAAATAGCACCAAACATACCAAATATAAACATTACTGCTCGAAACATTTCCGTATAAACATACATTTTTGCTGCCAGTTATTCAAAACTCATATGCAACGGGCCATGCAAACGTATTTTGCATCAGTAAACCAATAGTCAGAAAACCATATAACTAACTCACAAAAAATCTACACTACTCCGTAGGGGTAGGGGAAGCACGCTCGGTTTCCAACCGAGAAGTCCCGGGTTCGATCCCGGGCGGAGCGGAACAGGTTGGGCTGTTTCTTTAAAGCCCGAGCCCCTGTCCACCCAGCAGTGATTGGGTTCCGGGTGTTAGCCGGGGGTTTGTAACCCGCCTCCCGGGGTGCTGGCTTCGGCCAACACAAATAAGCACTAGCAGACAGCTCTCTAGGGGTAGTCTGAGAGAGAGTTTTGGTTACAGTGGAGATCCATTTTCAGCTGCGGTCGATAACTGACGAAATTCTTAAAACAACAATAAAGGGCGAGTAAAACAGTATACTTTAGTCTGCCTTAAGAGAAAGCTTCAAAGAAAACTGTAACCTTGACGAATAACTAAACAAGTCTGAGATTGCATGCACTTCGTGATTTAAACGTAAATAAAGGATTAAAAACGTGTATATGGCACTAAATGTTACCGAATTTCCCTTTGTTACTGAGATAATAGACATGCCTCGTTATTCTAATTGCGCGGAGAGGTGATTATATAGGCCGGGGTTTTGGGTTTATACAAAACGAGATGCAGGAAATAGAAAATCTTTAATAAACCACTATGACTATCACCACCCTACTACTTCACCCCCACTACTACTATCACCAACCACTACTACTACCCACCACCACTACTACTATCACCACCACTACTACTATCACACCACTACTACTATCAAAACCACTACACACACCCCACTACTACTATCACCACCATACACTCCACTACACTATACATATCACCATCACTACTACAAATCACCACCATACTACTATCACCACCACTACTACTATCACCACCACTACTACTATCCCCACCACTACTACTATCACCACCACTACCATTTGTATTGGGTAATATAAAACTTAAATGGCGATGAACTAAAGTTGTGAGCTGCCTCAAATACTTTAGGACACAATTATTTCCTTCCAATTTTAAGTAGTGATGACATCGATTTCGGTTAAATTCTTTTACTCATCTTTTAATAGTGTATATAGAGTTTTAAGTTTTTAGATTTTAATGTTCTTTGTTTTTATTTAACTCTTACTGCTGTCCAGAATATGGCTTGGCTATGGAATGAACCTCCGTTTTGTAGATTCCTTGTATTTTTAAAGCATTTATGTACATATAATAATGGTTTTAAAACTCATGTCGGGAGTGCCCACATATGCCGCAACCACATCACTGCCGAAACCTGCAATCATGATTATTATTACGGCATCTCACAGCCCTTATACAAGCTAGATTTCGTTAAAAGACTGATTAGGTCGAGCAATCATCATTAAATGTTAATATATATTTTTATAGCAAAGTCTTTTTATGACTTCTGTTAGACCATTTATTTGGATCAGTATTACATATCAATATATTTGAAGAGCTCGGATGTTATTAAACGCCAGGATAGTCTGGGTACAGCGACATGAGGATAGGCGAGGCCCCTGTTTATTTTATGGATATAATCCTTCATAGATTTAGGGGTTAACTTTTTTATATTTTCCCTAGGTTGTTTCAAATGTATTACGTATTTTTAAGTTGTTGTATATTATATATATACTTTATAGATAATTTAATTTATATCAATTGATTTTAATGGTTAGCCCTATCATCATTTTGTTTTATTTGTACATGTATGAGATTTTTAATTGATTCTTAAGGTGAAAGCATAAAAACGAATACCGGAAGATTTAGCATATAAGTATGTGCAAATTATGCTGTTGTATATAACAATAACATTTATTTTTTCTTATTGTATATCCATGTGCGTCTACTCTTACTATGTAAGTTCTTTACGAATAAAATGTACTGAACTGAACCAACTACTACTATCACCAACCACGACTACTCTCACCATCACTACTACTATCACCACCACTACTACATCACCACCACTACTACTATCACCACCACTACCTGACTATCACCACACTACTACTATCACTCATCACTACTACTATCACCACCACTACTACTATCACCACCACTACTACTATCACCATCACTACTACTATCACCACCACTACTGCTATCACCACCACTACTACTATCACACCACTACTACTATCACCACCACTACTGCTATCACCACACTACTACTATCACCACCACTACTACATCACACCACTACGGGCTATCACCACCACTACTGCTATCACACCACTACTACTATCACCACTCACTACTACTATCACCACCAATACTACTATCACCACCACTACTACTATCCCCCACTACTACTATCACCACCACTACTACTATCACCACCACTACTACTATCACCACCACTACTGCTATCACCACCACTACTACTATCACCACACTTACTGCTATCCCACCACTACTACTATCACATCAACTACTACTATCACCACCCTACTATATCACCAATTACTAACTACTATCACCACCACTACTACTATCCCACACTACTACTATCACCACCACTACTACTATCACAACCACTGCTTTCGGAGGTATAAACCTATACTGTTTCCTGTGGTGGGTAGGCACTTACATTTATCTACTGCTTCATGCTATTGACATGGGAGACACCAATACTAATATCGATACATTATAACAACTACAACCACGGCACACTCACCCGCCCTGACCCAATATGGCGGCCGAAGCATAGCTTCACTTCCTTAGACACCCCGCGCGGAGGATGGCCCTCTCCCCCCACACACCCAATTATAAGCTCCAAGGGTGCCACTAGAAGAATCATGGCAAGTGCCCTCCAAGCATCCTCAACCACCCCTTCCTTCCCTTCCATATTCTTTCCCTTGCAGCTCACCTCCGCGTGTCCCACTTGTGTGAATGGCGAATATGTTGGTTGTCACTTTGTTGAGGGGCGAGGACCGCACCATTGAAGCATTAAACGCACGTCGACTCTTGTCGCCGAATTGGTTTCCTCTGTCCGGCAGCGCGAAGTTCAGATCGTGCTTGTCGCCATAACGGATATCTCAGTTTCTTTTTTAAATCCTGAAGTTCTCTTTGCGGCTGTTTTTCTGTTGATGTGCATGCCGTTCACTCCCAAGAGTCCCAACGGTATGGCGTTCATGGGCGGTCGAGGAGGCAATCCAAACCTGCGGAAGGCCAAGACGGAGCAAAATTTTAAAGATTTCCTGAATTTAAGTTTGGCTACTTTAACGATTAGCTTTGTTTTTGTGCATTTCCCTGACGTGCATGAGTGGTAATTCCTTCCCGAAAGTTATCATGCAATATACGATTAATGCAAGTGTAAGGTTATACTAATAGCTACATATTTATATTTGACGAATAATTATTGTAATGTTTGTGTGTGGTGTGGTTGTTTGTGGGGTGTGGGGGGGGGAGAGAGAGAGAGAGGAAAAAAAGAGAGAGAAGAGGAGAGAGAGAGAGAGGGGAGAGAGAAAAGAGAGAGAGAGAGAGAGAGAGGAGAGAGAGAGAGAGAGAGAGAGAGAGAGGGAGAGAGAGAAAAGAGAGAGAGAGAGAGAGAGAGAGAGAGAGAGAGAAAAAACTCACTTTTTCGCTATTCTTTTATATTGCCTGTTCCTCAGCAGGTTGATATAAGACAACTCCGGGGGGGTGTACACCTTGCACCCTTCCCTCCACGCCCTCGTACCCGCCCCACCTGTAAAGTTCACCTGTACAATTATCAAAGAAGAGGCGCCATATCAAGAAATAAATAAGTGGCTAAAAGATGGGGCCTGCTATAGCGCCACATTTTAAACCCCTTTTTTCTGATACTTCATGTCTGCCGCTGCCTCACACTCACCTTTACTTGACCACGGCCTCTGCGTCCCGCTGAGCTGCGTGGCTTTCTTGGAGACAAAGTTACAAGTGTTTACCAGAAGCGCCATCATCTCCCGCAGCCTGGCCACCTCCGCCGCCATCCTGTCCCGCCCGAAAGCCTCCACCTGTTGATCTAACCTGGCCAGGAAAGTGTCTGTACAGCAGGTAGTCCGGGGCAAGCTTCTGCTGTAGCTTTCTGCCTCGTCTCAGCACTGACGCCTGTCTTGTACTAGAGGGAGGAGCAGGAGGTCAGGTGGGGGAAGGGGGTCAGAAGGAGGTCACCTGGTATGCTGTATATAGGGAAGGTCCACCTATATAGGAATATCATGTTGTATGGATGCCCAACTGAAGTACGGAAGGGCCAAGGCAAAGGAAGGAAGTGGCTGATTAAAAATCAAAGGGCGGGACAGAGGCTGTGCACTCTACCTCCCTTTCCTTTCCTACTCCCCTCCCTCTATCCTTCACCTCTTTACTGAGGACTGTTGAAGCTCAGCACCAGCACGTCGCTCAGCTCCCAGCACAGGTACTGGGCCAGCAGCACCAGCGACTCCTCCATCCGGTCGGACACCATCACCAGCCCGAAGTGATCGTCAGCCTCCCGCACCTGACGATCACACTTGACATTAGTACTGTTAACGCCATGCATGTCCCCATTCACTTATACGCACCTGTCCGATCGCCTTACACACCTTCCATTTGTGGGTTGAACAGAGGTACAGTAGTCTGCTTGTGTGTGTGTGGTGTGTGTGTGTGTGTATTAACCTAGTTGTGTTTCACAGGGCCCGAGCTAGAATCGTGTGGTCCCCTCTCTGTATCTACATTAATCCAGTCTTTCCTTCAACTGGTGCCCATTCTTTATCGATATCACCTCCTCATTTAGTCCATTCGAAACTTCTACATTTCTACGTGGGAAGCTGTACTTCTTTATGTTGTTCAGGCAGCTCGTTTTCCTAATTTTTTTGCATGTCCTCTTATGTATCGACCTTCTCTTTGCTTCCGAGTCAATAGTCTCTCATTGTCTGTTTCTTCCATCTTAGTTATCAGTTTATAAATTGTTACTGAGCCAGTGTGTTACGTGTGTGTGTGTGTGTGTGTGTGTGTGTGTGTGTGTGGTGTGTGTGTGTGTGTGTGTGTATTATGATTTCATGTTTGTTTTAATATTTGTTCCTCTAAACCCCTCCTCCAAACACACACACAACACACACACACACACACACACACACACACACACACACACACACACACACACACACACACACTGTGGCTGATCGATTGATTGAACTGATTGAAGTGGCTGAAAATGATAGGTAGATTTTTTTACACAGAAGCACATTGACACGCACACACTCGCATACAAACAGACGCTACAAAACACCAAGCGTTGTACTTCCGCAATACAAGTGGCAATTGTGATCCAAAAAATAGTAATAATAATAATAAAAATAGTAAATAAAACAATAAAAAATAGTAAATAGTAATAGATAACAAGACCAACATTAGGCTGCTTGTGGTAAGACTCGTGTTCGTGGTATTAATAATATCTTAGTAACTTTTCTTAACTATTAGAAACCTGTTATCTCTATTGTTGTTACCTTTACACACACACACACACACACACACACTCCATACACACAGGGGAACTCCATAGTGTAAGGGTTAGCACGCTCGGCTCACAATCGAGAAGTCCCGGGTTCGATCCCCGGGCGGAGGGAAGACAGACGGACGGTCTTCTTAAACCGAGCCCCTGTCCACCCAGCAGTGAATGGGTACCGAGTGGTAGCCGGGGTTTGTGACCCGCCTCCCGGGGTGGTGGTTTCGGCCAACACTAAGGATGAATGAGAAAAAAATAAATGTTGATATGGAGACGGGGCCATACGAGCGTTGCTCTGGCCCTGTAAAATACAACTAGATGAATACAACTAGATGAATACAACTAGATGAATACAACTAGATGAATACAATTAGATGAATACAACTAGATGAATACAACTAGATGAATACAACTAGATGAATACGCACACGCACCCGCACGCGCACGCGCACACGCACACGCACACACACACACACACACACACACACACGTTTACCTACCAGTTCGTGTACGGCCGTAAGGTTGTTCAGGTCTTCCCGAGGGATCCCGAAGTCCCACGTCATCTGATTGTAGCCGAGATAACCAGCGATCCTTGTGCCGTTAACGGCCATTTGCGTCACGTGCTGATCAATCGTCAGCCCTGTTGAAGTCTGCCACGCAGAGGAAAAACTTAACTTATAATAATAGTTACGAGAGCAATAACAAAGTTCACAATAGTAATAACTATGAAAATAACACGAAAATTATAATAATGGTTACAACAACAGTTACAACGTTCACAATAGTAATAATAATAGTAATAATAATAATAGTAATAATAATAATAGTAATAATAATAATAGCAATAAACAACAGTACCTGGAATTGGCCATAAATATACAATGACTCGAAGCGGCCTTGGGTCCCTGACGATGGTGAAGAACACGGTATCTTGAGGCATCACCTTCTTCACCTGTAGGACAGAGGACAGGTGCGTCACGCACACTCGCATATCACGTCACAATGGACAAAACCATTAGCCATATTGGGCAGCTGAAAGCTGTGCACTGGGTACCGGAAAATGGCTAATACGAGTAGGAATATAGAGTAACGGGGCCATAGAAGATCATGCAAGTGCCTCCAAGTCTCCTCAACCCAAAGTATATAGACTACTATAGTCTAGTCTATAGTTAGTAGTCTATAAAAATTTGTCCTCACCCACCCCCCGTCCTTCCCTTTCCCTATTCTTTCCCTTGCATCTCACCTCCGCGTGGTCCCACTTGGTGTGAATGGCGAATATGTTGGGCGTCAGCTTGTTGAGGGGCGAGGACAGCATCATCCCAGCATTAAACGAAAATCCACCAATTCCAAAGTAGTTGCCTCTGTCCGGCAGCGCGAAGTTCAGATCGTGCTTGTCACCATAACGGAGGAGGATGTTCTAGCAAGGAAGGGAGATAAGGCAGGTTTACACTCAGGTCTTTGTCTGTGTTGAACAAGCGTGGGTTCCAATCCTGCACAGGCACATTACAACCCCAGAAGCTTACCTGCACGGCGGAGGAGGCACACTTGTGGGTTTTGAGGAAGGCAATGTTGGTCCTGGGCGAGCAGCTGTTGACCTCCATCCAGCGCGGCCTGCGGGTGGGAGGAGAGGACCCTGGAGGTAGTATATACCTATAGCTTATTATAGCTCCATGGAAGAGAGAGAGAGAGAGAGAGAGAGAGAGAGAAAAGAGAGAGAGGAAAGAGAGAGAAGAGGGGAGAGAGAGAGAAGAGAGAGAAGAGAGAGAAAGAGAGAGAGAGAGAGAGGAGAGAGAGAGAGAGAGAGAGAGAGAGAGAGAGAGAGAGAGAGAGGAAAGAGAAGAGAGAGAGAGAGAGAGAGAGAGAGAGGAGAGGGGAGAGAGAGAGAGAGAGAGAGAGAGAGGAGAGAGAGAAAAGAGAGAGAGAGAGAGAGAGGAGAGAGAGAGAGAGGAGAGAGAGGAGAGAGAGAGAGAGAGAGAGAAGAAGAGAGAGAAGAGAGAGAGGAGAGAGAGAAGAGAGAGGGGAGAGAGAGAGAGAGAGAGAGAAGAGAGAGAGAGAGAGAGAGAGAGAAGAGAGAGAGAAGAGGGGGAGAGGAGGAGAGAGAGGATGAGAGAGAGAGAGAGAGAGAGAGAGAGAGAGAGAGAGAGAAGAGAGAGAGAAGAGAGAGAGAGAAGGGGGAGGAGAGAGAGAGAGAGAGAGAGAGGACGAGAGAGAGAAAGAGAGAAGAGCGAGAGAGAGAAGGAGAGAAAAGGGGAGAGAGAGAGAGAGAGGAGAGAGAGAGAGACTCACTTTTTAGGGTTGGGCTGCATCCCGTTCATCAGCAGGGCGCCCGGTACAGCAGCCCCCGCCGCCACCACCCGGACACCAGCACCTTGGGGGCGGCACAGCCTTGGCCTGAGGCACTGCAGCACACGCATCACCCCCCCTTCGCCTGCCTGGAACTCTCGAGCCTCCTCCCGTGTCTGGCCGCCTCTCTGCAAACACTACGCGCCATTCACACAAGCGCTGATGTCACAGTGTCCTCTTCATTCTTACTGTAACTCACCACCAGCAAACATTTTACGTCGAGTATGCTAGAAATCATCGTCAGGAATAATGATCAATATGGATTTTTAGTCACCCAATAATATTAAAGTTAAAATGTGAAAGTGACGAATGTATGCAGGCAGCAGTTTTCTTTTTCAAGTGCTATATTTCAATATTCCCAATTTTTTTCAATATTCCAATGCTTTTTAAAGAATCTGGTAACGAACCCTCCAACATTTATTTTCGAAACTGTGACCACAAACATGCAGTGGCCAAACTATTGTACAAGTGCCACTGGTGCCCTCACATCACCACACACACACACACCACACAGTGGCACACACACCACAAACACACAGTGGCATACATCACACATCCCACACACACACACTCACACACACACACACACCACACAGTGGCACTCACACAAAACACACAGTGGCACACACACACACACCACACACACACACACAAACACACACACACACACTAACACACACACACCAGGGGCGACTGGGCATAGGGACAGCGGACTTTCCCGTTGGCCGCTGGGGTCGTGGTGGCCGGTATGAGGGGGAAAAAGTAATAACTAAAAATATATTTAAAAGGAAAATGAAAAAATAAATGTAGAGTAAAAATGAAATATCTGAAGAATAAGGTAACACACAAAATAAATGAGCAGAGAGTCACTCAGCTTGAGAGAAAAGATGTGACGACTGAACGAGAGATCGGAGAGATCAACACTCTCGAGTATGGTACGCGTACACTCGTACAGTCGACACGAGTCAACTTTCAAGATTCTCAATAGTGTGTTCTAAGTTGTTGTTTTCAGACTTCTTGTATTTCATATACGTTAACGAGTATATGCTATGCAGGCATTGCACACACTGGGACGTCCTTATATAAAATGCATTATGGCTATGAAATAAAGTAAACTAATATACTGCTCCATTTCAACAAATAACACTTCATTATGGCAAACATGTAGACAGGGGGGGGGAGGGGGGGGGAGGGGGAGGGTGCCGTCTGCACTTGTTGTCACACAGTCATTTAGTTATTAAGTTGTAGTGCCCGTGGCGTTGGGAGGTGTGTACTGTGTTTGCATTGATTTTCGTATATGTTTTTATTATTTTGATCTATCATATCTGATAGATCTCCCTAAGATATGAGGAATTGTAAGATGAGAATCAAAGCTGTATTTCAACATTTTAATTTGTGTTATGCTGAGCCTGACAGTAGGGCTACGTTAGCAAAATTTGAAGGATATAGATATGAAAGTGTAAAATAGATATCAACATTAACTTTCAGGCTCTTATTTCTTATGACTTACTAACATTGTGACTTGTCTACCATAGATAACACTAAAGTCGCCAGGAAAACGTTTCTTTTCGAATTACAGACGACGGGTGGCGTTAATAGTTACATTTCTACATTCATGATTTCAGGAAAGTTAGAAGGGAAATTTTTATTTTCAGAACCCCCTAACTGCGTTGGCTCTCATCGCCAAACCTCCCCCCGCCTTTCCTCCAAGTGGGCTGGTCAACACCAAAAGTACTGGGCCGAAATTAAGTCCCAGTCCGCCCCTGCGACACACCACACACACAAACACACACACACGCGCACGCACACACAAACAACAGCACACACCACACACCACACAAACACACCACACACACACAACGTCGCACGCACACACAAACACATGCACACACAGGTTAAAGATTATGCTACGCAACGTAGATATGCGTATCATATCTTACCTTGTGCACCACACAGACACACACACACACACGACCCACACACACACACACACGCACCACATATATATCCCTCTCGTGGCTTGGCATTGACGAAGGGTGTTAGAGCAGGCCACCCTTTCCCTCCTCCACCCCTTCATCCCACCACTAGACACCCTTCACCTAACGCCTCCCTAACACAATTTTTTTTTTTTTTTTTTTTTTTTTTTTTTTTTTTTTTTTTTTTTTTTTTTTTTTTTTTTTTTATTTTTTTTTTTTTTTTTTAGCCCTATAGTCGCCTGTATGGTCTTATAGAGGGTCTTGTCTGTTGGTTGACTCTCGCCTTTGGTGCTCAGGCTGTGATTTTTATAGTGACACCATGTGGTCTTAGGTGAAGATCCGTTTTCTCTGACGTTTGGATCTTGATCAGTTTAGGCAGCACTGCTGCCAGCCTGGAGTTTCTCCGTTACACTCGCAGAGCGGAGACTAGGTTGATAACGGCATGAGGTTTCTTCACCAACTCGAAGATGGATTTGGGGGAAGTTGGCTCGCTTGATGGGACGTGAACTCAGGACCTCTGGCTCGACCATGGCCTCTTGAAGAGTTGCCCGCAGGATTCGAACTCGGGACATGTACGCCTCCCTACACTTGTGATGAGACTAGATCATCCGGGTAAGTCTTGTGTTTACAGCTCCTACATGATCATCTATTCATTCAAATACATCTCGCCACAAAAGCTCGCATTCTCGTAAAGATATGATTACATAAAGCATGAAGTTTATATGACGGTTATCTCTCCTTTTTTTGTTTGTTCGCTTCTCCTTTCATTGAATTCACTAACAGCGGCCACTTCAGGATCGTTACTAAAGATCAAGTTGGGCCAGTGAGAATACCACCACCGCATCTTTAACGCCAACTGTCTGGCACTACTCAGCTCCTTAACACCGTCAATACGCAGGACAGTTGTGTACCGCGTAAGTTATTTCATGTGGCTGGCGTGAGCTATGAGTTCTACCTTTGCAGGCTTCAGTCAGAGTGTCACGTTTACTTTATTTTGTCATCTTATTTTTCAGCCTTTTACGTACGTTGAGAGAAAATAGTTACGTTGTAGACTTTTGTTTTTTTTTTTTTTTAGCAGAAAGATGGTGAGTGGGGCAAGAGCATATTAGCGTAAGACATTACATAAATAAATATTACACACAACACGCTCTATAAGGGCACGCATGCCGTGAAATGATAGGAGAGAGTAACACGAGGAGGAAGTCGACAGGATTTACTTCACTAGTCTTTTCTTGCTCCTCGCTGCTGCTCCTTCTCCCCTCGGCAGACAAACAGGTGCGCCAAGATTGGCTCGGTGGGGTACTGCGCATTCTAAGAAAAGAACTTTCTCACTTGCGAGCACAGTTCTACCTTCTGTCAGGCGCTTAGTATAGATCTTGCGCTAAGTCGCTGAGTGAGCGCGGCAGGTGATATATCTTGAGGTAAACCACGACGTTATTGTCTACTCCTCCTTGATATCGTGGTCTACCTTATAATACCTGTCAAGCACGCCTTCCTGCGCCTCCCCTCCCTGAGGGCCATGACGTGTCCATGTGGGGGGCATGCCTCCCGTCCGAAATTTCCTTCCTGTTAAGAAATGCAGATACTGCTAGTCCGTAAATCAAAATTATTGACTAGGTTCTAGGCGGTGTGGGCTCGTCACCTGCTCGTGTGAGCACCTAGGAGTACCTTGATGGTCGCGGCTTATGCTTCCGTAATGCCTTGACAAGGCATCTAACACTACCAAAACTATTGTATTTTAATAAGGCATAAAATAATAGAATAAGGCGCTGAAAAGGGTAATGCGGCTAATGGCGAGAAAGATCACCTTCCTTAGAGGGCTTAGGGAGAGCATGCGGGTTTACTAACTTATTATCTAGCTGGCCCTGGCGAAAAAACATTCTGTCCCCCCGAAAATACTTTCTGGGGTGGCGCCGCTGCCTGCATTCAGCAGCGATCTAATAATGCGCGGTCTGACAAAAATGTAAAATAACACATGCACATCATCTCTGTGCTGAGTAGTGAAGTCAAAGCGGTTCTTCAGTATTCAAGAAAACTTCAGTCTCGGCGCTGGGATGCTTTTCGGTGATTCAGTGACACATTCCCGCAGGATGCAAACGACGTTTGGGAATTCACACACTGGGGCACCAGACCTGAAACACTCGGCCGGCTAGGACCGTTGTGTATTGCGAATACTACGCGATGATTCCAGCTCAATTGGGCAAGATAGCTGAAGCATTGAACGTAGGTGGGTTCCTGTACTCTTGGTCTCTGGTGGGTCTGCACACATTAAGCTCTCTCGCACCTTCACTGTCTTCTGCAGCCACTAAGCTAGACAGAACTTCTAGCGTGCAGCAGCCAGTGAGCGCCAAGTATTAGCGCTCTTGATGTCGTACGAGTTAAACATTGATCTGCGCTGGAGATTGGGATAAGATTTAAATATGTATAAGTCTTCTAGGGTGTTCTATTATTCTTGAGTGCTCAGGGTACACACACAGTAATGGTCTAGGGTTCGCCCGTAACAGCACTCAAGTGGAGCCTTTCTGAGAGTGTTCGCCGGGGGCATTGCGTTACCGCGTGTGCGAGGAGGATAAGTACAAGTATTGTTATATTGGGGGTCGTGACGGCTGCTCGGCTCACGCTTTAAGGTCTGTGACGGTGATTAGAGCTGCGGGATATAGGCGGGAACGCGCACTGTTGGCCATTGGCTGATGCTTTAATTGTATTCGCCGCTGTTTGGCAGATTATTAAGGTGAAAGTTGGCAGTGAAGTTTTTTAGATGATATTTTTTCTTGCTTTATGTCTTTCCACTCTAAATGAGTATGTAATGGGCACCACACGGCTCGCTTGTGTGGTGCACCTTTGTTAAGTATCATTCGCTGTCGTTAAGGGCAGAGTCGGTGGTTGGCAAGCTGCATTCCTCCCCGCTCGTGTGGGTGGGTGGGGGTTATTCGCTGACGCACAGTTGTGACTGTCCCCCTTGAGTAAGGGATGGGTGTGTGTATTGTGTGGGTCGCTAACAATACTAAAGATGGTGCATACATACGTACACTATAAGCTTCCGCCTTTCCGGGAGGGTATTTGGTATCCCCGGGTATGCAGAGTCAGCTCGTATTGGGCTAGACTGGCTGAATGAATGAATATGGATTCTTACAGGTTCTTACACGTGTTTTGTGACCTCTTAGTTATTTATTCGCTTCCAATAGTTGCCTGGTTGGCCTTGTCTGATTAGTGATCAGAAATTTACCGGACATCAAAAATTTACCGGAAACGAATGAATTTCCGTATCCGAACAGCCATTCTTGATTCTACGAAAACGAGAGAGAGAGAGAGAGAGAGAGGAGAGAGAGAGAGAGAGAGAGAGAGAGAGAGAGAGAGAGAGAGAGAGAGAGAGAAGGGGGTGGCGGACCGTGGACAGAAAAAAAAAAGTTAAAATTTCATTAGAATTCTAGGAAAGTGGTCTGGTATGGCAGGGAAGTGTTGTGACCGCGACGCAACCTTTCCTGAGAAGCAATGATGACTACTGTGTTAGGAGTGGCTTCAGGTAGGACGCGGGCACTCTCTACCTGTCAGACTTCCTGGGAATGTTAATATTGACCTGTCCTTCCCTCTTCCCCCTGAGTCATTGAGTAGGAGAGGAATAAACGAGACAGGTGAATATATAAGGTATTGATGTGGTTATTGATGTTTTATGTACGAGTAATGAGGTTATTAATGACAAACTATGATTCTCTCTCTCTCTCTCTCTCTCTCTCTCTCCTCTCTCAATAAGGAAGTGTAAATACTTTCTCTCTAGCAGTGAGGATGGATAAAGCACCTGTCTGCTTGTTGTTGTTGTTGTTGTTGTTGTTGTTGTTGTTGTTGTTGTTGTTGTTGTTGTTGTTGTTGTGGGTGGCGGTGGTGGTGGTGCACTTATAAAGTTGCTAAAAATGAAGCTTTAGACAGTTTGAAAACATTTTAAAGCTTGCACTAACATTTCCTTTATTTCAACACTCCTCTATTTTAACATTACAGTTATTCTAATACGTCGAGATGTGTTTACACAGAGCGTTATTGTAGCCTTTTAAGCCAACCTGTGAAAAATATAAAAACAAAATAATACCAGATAAATAAAATGAGAATGCTGCCTGACACTTAAAAGGGAGGAACAGAACGTTTTATGATACGCTACATGCATTACTCATGGACACAAAATAGCACACAAAACAATAACAAAATATAAACATTACTGCTCGCAAAACCCATTTCCCGTAATAAACATACATTTTTGCTGGCCAGTTATTCAAAACCTCATATGCAACGGGCCATGCAAACAGTATATGCATCAGTAAACCAACAAAGTCATAAAACCATATAACTAACTCAACAACAATCTACACTACTCCGTAGTGTAGGGGAAGCACGCTCGGTTCACAACCGAGAAGTCCCGGGTTCGATCCCCGGGCGGAGCGGAAACAGTTGGGCTGTTTCCTTTAAAACCCGAGCCCCTGTCCACCCAGCAGTGATTGGGTTCCGGGTGTTAGCCGGGGGTTTGTAACCCGCCTCCCGGGGTGCTGGCTTCGGCCAACACTATAAGCACTAGCAGACAGCTCTCTAGGGGTAGTCTGAGAGAGAGCTGTCTGGTTACAGTGGAGATCCATCTCAGCTGCGTCGATAACTGACGAAATTCATCAAACATCAAATAACGATCTATAAAACGAGTAATATCCAATGTAAAACATGTCCTAGCTCTTAGGCCTATACTTCGTTACTCAACATCACATTTCTATAGTACGTGTCTATTCATTTTCTTCTTCCTCTTCCGTCATCCTTCCACAGAGAAGGATCGATGACCTTCTTTACAACGATCTAAACAATGCCGTTGACAAAAATTGACAAATTGATTCAACGGATGCGTAACTTTAGTTATGAGAAGAAATTGAAGCTATTAAAGTTACACTCACTCGAGAGACGCAGAGTAAGGGGCGATCTGATTTTTTAAGTGGATAAAGGGATATAATAAAGGAGGTGTAGGAAAAGTTCTTACGGCTAGTAACCAGGGTAGAACAAGAAGTAACGAATTCAAGCTGGTAAAGCGTAGATTTAAAAAAGAAATAGGGAAAAACAGGTTCACAAATAGGGTGGTAAATGATTGGAATGGACTCAGTAGACAGGTAGTTAGTGCGGAGTCATTAGTGAGCTTTAAAAGGAGGCTAGATAAATTCATGGATGGGGATGAAAGGTGGATGTAGGTAGTGTTAAGTAACAGGAACTACCACGTGTAGGTCTCACGGCCTCTTGTAGCTTCCTTATTTTTTTATGTTCTTATGTTCTTATGCTTCGTAACACATGAATTCCTGGAAGAACCTGTGTGTGTGTGTGTGTGTGTGTGTGTGTGTGTGTGTGTGTGTGTGTGTGTGTGTGTGTGTGTGTGTGTGTGTGTGTGTGTGTACTATTATAATTACTTACTGATTGAATTACCTAACAAACTAACGGTGAAGGAAAATTAATCTAATTACCAAAACATTAATAACAAGCTTACTTTCAAAATGACTATATATATAATTAACTGGCATACCCATTACTTAACTAACCCCTAGTGCCAAGTGCGTCACCACCTAACAAACGCCTCGCTACCTCTCACCTCTGGATCTCGTGGTGAATGAAGTAAGGCCTCCATCACCTTTTGTTTATCCCTGTAGATATTTTTATATTCCTTTTCCTCTACTTATATTGTTTGTAATCCACATAGGCTCAGTTTCTTGTTTTAAATCCTGAAGTTGTGTTTGCGGCTGTTTTGTTGTTGATGTGCATGCCGTTCACCCCCAACGGTATGGCGTTCATAGGCGGTTCAGCAAGCAATCCAAACCTGCGGAAGGCCAAGACGGATTAAAAATTTAAAGATTTCCTGAATTTAAGTTTGATTACTATAACAATTTTATAGTTTTAATTCTTTCTGTGTATTTCTCTGACGTGCATGAGTGGTAATTCCCTTCCCGAAAGTTATCATGCAATATATATGCGATTAAATCCAAGTTTAAGACTATACTAGTTGTACCGGAACGCCCGTGACCTCTGACGGCCACTTGAAACACTTTCACTCTCCTAATCTTCTTTCTTCTGTCGTTGTGATGTTATTCTGAAGGGGATGCCGAAGGGGGAGCTGCAGCCCTCATGACTAGGTGTCATGAGGATGTATTCACTGGTCATGGAGGCATTGACAGGGAATTAATGCACTGAGCCATAGGAGGAAGTAAGTAAAAAATAAGACCAACAGAGCGATACACTGTGCTGCCGGGCCCTCAGTTGTCCCGTAGCAGCCCGTCAGGAGAATCCTTTCACAGACTCACTATAACTTATAAGGGTAACAATCACAATTCGGGGAATAAATCTTATTTCCCATTATATATATATATATATATATATATATATATATATATATATATATATTGTAGTGACCTTGTCACCTACATGGTTGATAAATAGACACCCAGGGTTGATGGTTGGTTTATTGGAGACTGTGGACAGAGCTTGTGTGTGGTACAGTGGTTGAGCTCTAACTAACTCTGCCTCTGCACGAGGCTCTTTATAAAGGGGCCCCGATACTCAAGACCTGACACCTGACGCCTAATCCCTTAATGGGCAGTCGGCGAGATCATAGGTGATGTCGCTATGGAAAGTGGGAGGCGAGAACGAGGAGAAGACATTAAGAGAGGCGTGACCTGACGGGTAATTAACCAGGTGTGGTGTGACTCACCACAGTACTACTCACCGAAGCCCCTGCAGTGGACTGATGAAGCCGAGGGAGCGTTCATCAGCATCAAGCAACAACTCGCTTCCACGACGCTCCTCGTCTATCCAGTCCCCAATGCCCCCACCGTCCTCACTACGGACGCCTCAGCAGAAGCGGTGGGCGCTGTCCTCCAGCAGAAGGTAGAGGACGAGCTTCGCCCTCTCGCTTTCTTCAGCAAGCGTTTGGAGCCTTCCCAACGCCGCTACAGCGCCTTCGATAGGGAGCTGTTGGCTGTGTATGAGGCCGTGAAACACTTCCGTCACTTCCTGGAGGGCAGGGAGTTTCAAGTACTGACAGATCACAAGCCACTAACACACGCTATGGTACAATCTGGCGAAAGTTTCACCCCCCGAGTCTCCAGACAGCTGGCATATATATCTGAGTTTACTACAGACATTCGTCATATCCCGGGGCAGGACAATACCGTGGCCGACGCTCTCTCCCGCTGCGATACAACCCCCCGGATGATGTCCGCGGTCACGATGCCTGCGCCGTTAGATTACGCGGTCCTGGCGGCGACACAGGAGGGAGACCCGGAATTGCGAGTCCTGAGAGAGGGGCCCACAGCGCTCCACCTGGTCCTGCATGACGTGCCCAACTCCGTGGCCAAACTCTGGTGTGATGTATCACGTGGCCACGCACGCCCATTCATCACCAATCAATTCCGCAGAACAGTGTTCAATCACTACCACTCCCTGAACCACCCCGGTATCCTCGGTACCCATCGCGTCATCAGCAGGCGAGCGGTATGGCCTGGGATGAAACGTGACGTCAAGGAATGGACGAGGGCCTGTCTCGCCTGTCAAACGGTAAAAATTCACCGACACACACGAGCCCCTCTCCACACTTTCCCCACGCCCACCCAACGATTTCACACCGTCCATGTCGACTTGGTGGGTCCCTTGCCGGCCTCCCGCGGTCACCGTTACCTGCTCACGTGTGTGGACAGAGTGACCCGTTGGTGCACCGCGATACCCATGCCAGACATTACGGCGGAATGCACGGCGGCTCATTTCCTGTCGGGTTGGGTAGCACATTATGGCGCGCCTGTTACTCTCATCACGGATCAAGGAGTGCAGTTTGAGTCCCATGCTTGGGCTGACCTGATGGCTTTCCTGGGAACACGCCGTCAGCGTACTACGGCGTATCACCCTCAAGCCAACGGAATGGTGGAGCGTTTCCACAGACGCCTGAAGGAAGCTATTCGGGCCCAGCCCCACCCAACAAGCTGGGTAGACGCTCTTCCCATTATCCTCCTCACACTCAGAGCGACGGAGAAGGAAGATATCCATCACACTCCGGCGGAGCTGGTGTATGGTGAAGACCTGCGTCTGCCATGTCAGTTTACCCCAGTGACGGATGCCAGCAACGCCCTCTCCTTCCTCCCGGCGCTTCGGCAGGCCATGGCTGCACTACGACCCACGCCTCCACGTACGCCCCCGCTGCGGCCCACTCACCTCCCGCCGGAACTGCAAACAGCGACTCACATGTTTGTGCGAACGGATGCACACACGAGGCCCCTAGACCCACCCTATAAGGGTCCCTTCCGCGTCCTGGCACGCTCTGAAAAGCACGTCACCCTCGAGGTTCGAGGGCACCCCTACGTGACTGCATGGGACCGCGTGAAGGTGGCTCACCTCCTTCCTGCACCTCCACCACCCCCTCACCTCCTTCCTGCACCTCCACCACCCCCTCACCTCCTTCCTGCACCTCCTCCTCCCCCTCCTCCTCCCCCTCAAAATGTGCAACCCCTTCCTGCCATTCCGTTCCCTCCTTCAGATCATCCACCACCCCCTCACCCCCGGGTTGTCATCCTCCCCTCTACCCCCGTTTCCCCACCCCTTCCTCCTCGGGCCTCTCCCCCACCAAGCCCTACCCCCTGTCCACACCCTATATCGGCCCCGCTTAGAACACCTTCCCCCACCCCTAGCCATCATTACACACCTCCCCCCACCCACAGCCCTCAACCCCCACCGGACCCAGCACTTTCCCCCACCCACATTCCCCAACACCTAATCCTTTCCCCCCCGCCACAGATGATTCCCCTCCGGTAGAGCTAGTGGGGCCCGACTCCCCGCCGCCCCCCCTCCCTGTCAACCTTACAGATGCCGCCATGTCGTCTGCAGAGGACAGTGATACAGGGGAGTCTATGGGAGAAGACATTAAGAGAGGCGTGACCTGACGGGTAATTAACCAGGTGTGGTGTGACTCACCACAATATATATATATATATATATATTATATTATATATATAATATATATATATATATATATAGAGAGAGAGAGAGAGAGAGAGAGAGAGAGAGAGAGAGAGAGAGAGAGGCAATACTTTCTCCATGAGGGAATCGAGATCTAATAATGAAGATATAAACCAGCGCGGGTAGAAACATCTTGATTGTTTATTCGAACGTTTCGGCTATACATAAGCCATCATACATCGGATACAACATTTTTTTGTTAAAAATGAAAATATACAAGTTATAAAATTATTTGCACATTTAAAATGCCTAACCTAAAATATAATAAAATAAGAATAAAAATTATAAAACAGTAATAAAAATAAAAATACTACACATACCAATCAACATCGCAGTGGAGTGTGGGATTCCCACATGGTCTAAAAGCACTTAGACAACAAAACAGACAACAGACAATGGAGGTAGTATATACCTATAGCTTATTATAGCTCCATGGAGAGAAGTGAGGATCAAGAGAGAGAGAGAGAGAGAGAGAGAGAGAGAGAGAGAGAGAGAGAGAGAGAGAGAGAGACTCACTTTTTCGCTATTCTTTTATATTGCCTGTTCCTCAGCAGGTTGATATAAGACAACTCCGGGCGGATGTACACCTTGCACCCTTCCCCTCCATCGCCCTCGTACCCGTCCACCTGTAAAGTCCACCTGTACAATTATCAAAGAAGAGGCGCCATATCAAGAAATAAATAAGTGGCTAAAAGATGTGGCTGCTATAGCGCCACATCTTACCCCGTTTTCTGATACTTCATGTCTGCCGCTGCCTCGCACTCACCTTACTTGACCACGGCCTCTGCGTCCCGCTGAGCTGCGTGGCTTTCTTGGAGACAAAGTTACAAGTGTTTACCAGAAGCGCCATCATCTCCCGCAGCCTGGCCACCTCCGCCGCCATCCTGTCCCGCCCGAAAGCCTCCACCTGTTGATCTAACCTGGCCAGGAAGTGTCTGTACAGCAGGTAGTCCGGGGCAAGCTTCTGCTGTAGCGTCTGCCTCGTCTCTGCACTGACGCCTGTCTTGTACTGGAGGGAGGAGCAGGAGGTCAGGGGTGGGGGAAGGGGGTCAGAAGGAGGTCACCTGTATGCTGTATATATGGAAGGTCACCTATATAGGAATATCATGTTGTATGATATTCCTCTAATGAAACTATGCACTATTTTTAAGAAAGGGGACAAAAATAATACAAATAACTATAGAGGTATCAGCATTATTAATTGTATTACGAAGCTGTATGACATGATTTTGTACGAAAGGTTAAGTCAGTGGTTTATCCCATATAGAGAGCAGGCTGGGGCACAAAGGAAACGAAGCTGTCTCGAACACATAGTAACGCTTCGTCTCCTCACAGATACGGCTCGGCGAAGGAGACGTACTTTATTTGTGACTTTTGTAGACTTTACTAAGGCTTATGATTTAGTGAACAGAGGAAAGCTATTTCAGGTGTTAAGAAGATTAGGATGTGGGATGGTAATGATGGGAGCATTGATGAGTATGTATTGTTTAAGTGAGAGTATTATAGGTACTGCTATTGTCACTGCTACACTGGGTCTTAGGCAAGGTTCCCCGACTTCCTGTCTACTCTTTATTGTCTACATTAATGACCTGATTAAATCACTAAAAGAAAATAGCCCAAATGACGGATTTCTGGAATGGTTACACAGTCTGGTATTAATGGACGATACTGTATTATTAGCTACCACCCGGGACACCATGTTAACCAAAGTAAAGTTATTGGGAGAATATTGTAACCAATATAATATGATAATTAACTCCGACAAAACGAATTTTTTTGTTATAAATGGCACCGCGCAGACCGACAACCGCTGCACGTGAACTCTGTGGTGATCGATTACTGCCAACAATATACTTACCTGGGTTCAGTGTTTACCAGCGACGGGTCGGGGTCTTTGGCAGTCAAGTTACACTCGAAAGCTAAAATTGGTCATGTTCTAAAGTATGTTTCCTTCGTAAATAAAAACAACGATATCCCTTTCATGGTGAAGCGGCGGGTGCTTGACGCGGCTCTAATGTCAGCTCTATCATACGGTTGTGAGTCGTGGCTGAACGCGGATCTAAAACCAATCACCAAACTGTACAACTGGGTAATTAAACAAATGCTGGGTGTGCGTAAGAACACCGCTAGTGATATTTGCTACGCCGAGGCAGGCTACCCGTCGCTCCCCGATCTAATAAGGTACAAACAACACAAATTCTTTTACAATATGTGGAGGGAACGTAATGGTATGAGTGATGATCCACTACAATTTGCTATCGTTACTGCAATACAGAGCAACAGCCCGGTGGGAAAATTAGTCAATGAATTCATAGACAGAGAAGTACCTCATTGGGACACACTCATGATAAATGTATATGAATGAAAAAATCACTAGGGCCCAGTCATCGAGATTTCACACATATAAAGACATAAATCCTATATTGGCAGTACATGCAGTGTATAAGGGGAGACACACGATTAAAGAACACTATCGGAGGGCATTTACACAGTTCCGGGTATCTGGCCACAACTTGTGCATCGAGACTGGCCGGTGGAACAGGCGCGGGCGCGGACGTCTCCCGCCCGAGGAAAGACTGTGTGAGTGTGGCCAGATACAGACGGAGCGTCATGTGGCCCAGCACTGCCCCCTCTCCCAGGGTATCAGGGAGGCCTACCAATTCACTACATTGGAAGATATTTTCTCGGAAAGGTTCACGAACCAGGTGCAGTGTAAAATACTCTATGAAATATTGGAAATATATAAGTAGTGGTAATAGATCTGTTTGATTTAGAATTATATGTTTAAATTGTTGTCTTATCTGTTCAGGATCCTTCGCTTGTTGTTTCATGTGTTTGTAGCTGTTCTTACGTTTAGGCATTTATAGTGGTATTTTATTGTCTTTTAATGCGATTAGGCTATTTTAACTGCTAAAAATTTACTTGGTGTTAAGCTAATTATTTTGTATAGGTTCTTTTTACTTTTTACTTGAAATGTTCGTATTTTATCCCCTTTTATTGCGTAAGTGGGATTTGTATCTATATACATTATTTTAGTATTATGGGTAAGGTTGTTGTTTTTTCTTTGTTTTGTTATGTTAAGTCTTCTTGTTTTGCAAATGTAGTTTTTTATGGTTAATATATGGACCACGGACCATGACAAAATTGCCGCATCGTATATTTGTATTTTTTGTGGTCAATAAATATCTAATCTAATCTAATCTATGGATGTCAGACTGAAGTACGGAAGGGCCAAGGCAAAGGAAGGAAGTGGCTGATTCAAAATCAAAGGGCGGGACAGAAGGCTGTGCACTCTACCTCCCTTTCCTTTACTACTCCCCTCCCTCTATCCTTCACCTCTTTACTGAGACTGTTGAAGCTCAGCACCAGCACGTCGCTCAGCTCCCAGCACAGGTAGTGGGCCAGCAGCACCAGCGACTCCTCCATCCGGTCGGACACCATCACCAGCCCGAAGTGATCGTCAGCCTCCCGCACCTGACGATCACACTTGACATTAGTACTGTTAACGTCATGCATGTCCCCATTCACTTATACGCACCTGTCCGATCGCCTTACACACCTTCCATTTGTGGGTTGAACAGAGGTACAGTAGTCTGCTTGTGTGTGTTTGTGTGTGTGTGTGTGTGTTGTGTGTGTGTGTGTGTGTGTGTGTGTGTGTGTGTGTGTGTGTTATCATTTCATATTTGTGTTCATTTCCGTTCCCCTCTCTTCCTCTTCCAAACCCCCCCCCCCCCCACCCACCCACCCACCCACACCCACACCCACACCCACCCACACCCACACCCACCCACACCCACACACACCCACACCCACACACCCACACAACACACCCACACACACCCACACACACCCACACCCACCCACCCACCCCCCACACCCACCCACCCACACCCACCCACCCCCACCCACCCACCCACCCCCCACCCACCCACCCACCCCCCCACCCACACACACCCACCCACCACACACCCCCACACCCCCCCACCCCCCCCCACCCACCCCCCACCCACCCACCCACCGCAGTGAATGGGTACCGAGTGTTAGCCGGGGTTTGTGACCCGCCTCCCGGGTGGTGGTTTTCGGCCAACACTAAGGATGAATGAGAAAAAATAAATGTTGATATGGAGAACGGGGCCATACGAGCGTTGCTCTGGTCCTGTAAATACAACTAGATGATACAACTAGATGAATACAACTAGATGAATACAACTAGATGAATACAATTAGATGAATACAACTAGATGAATACAACTAGATGAATACAACTAGATGAATACGCACAAGCACACGCACCCGCACCCGCACCCGCACCCGCACCCGCACGCGCACGCGCACGCGCACACGCACACGCACACACACACACACACACACACACACGTTTACCTACCAGTTCGCGGACGGCCGTAAGGTTGTTCAGGTCTTCCCGAGGGATCCCGAAGTCCCACGTCATCTGATTGTAGCCGAGATAACCTTGTGATCTGATCCTTGTGCCGTTAACGGCCATTTGCGTCACGAACTGATCAATCGTCAGCCCTGTTGAAGTCTGCCACGCAGAGGAAAAACTTAACTTATAATAATAGTTACGACAGCAATAACAAAGTTCACAATAGTAATAACTATGAAAATAACACGAAAATTATAATAATGGTTACAACAACAGTTACAACGTTCGCAATAGTAATAATAATAGTAATAATAATAATAGTAATAATAATAATAGTAATAATAATAATAGTAATAATAATAATAGTAATAATAATAATAGCAATAACAACAGTACCTGGAATTTGCCAAAAATATACAATGACTCGAAGACGGCCTTGGGCTCCCTGACGATGGTGAAGAACACGGTATCTTGAGGCATCACCTTCTTCACCTGTAGGACAGAGGACAGGTGCGTCACGCACACTCGCATATCACGTCACAATGGACAAAACCATTAGCCATATTGACAGCTGAAAGCCTGTGCACTGGCTACCGGAAAATGGCTAATACGAGTAGGAATATAGAGTAACGGGGCCACTAGAAGATCATGCAAGTGCCTCCAAGTCTCCTCAACCCAAAGTATATAGACTACTATAGTCTAGTCTATAGTTAGTAGTCTATAAACTTTGTCCTCACCCACCCCAGTCCTTCCCTTTCCCTATTCTTTCCCTTGCATCTCACCTCCGCTTGGTCCCACTTGGTGTGAATGGCGAATATGTTGGGCGTCAGCTTGTTGAGGGGCGAGGACAGCACCATTGAAGCATTAAACGTAAATCCACCAAATCCAAAAGTAGTTCCCCTCTCCGGCAGCGCGAAGTTCGCGGCTTGTCCCATAACGAGGAGGATGTTTTAGAAGGAAGGGAAAAAGGGCCCGGTTTTCCTCAGGTCTTTGCTGTTTTGAACAACCCGTGGGTTGAATTGCCAGGCACTTTAAAACCCCCAGAAGCTTCCCTGCACGGGGGGGAGGCACATTTGTGGGCTTGAGGAAGGCAATGTTGGTCCGGGGGCGAGCGCTTTTGACTCATCCGCCGGCCTGCGGGTGGGGGGAGAGGCCCATGGGGTAGTTTTTTCCTATAGCTTTTTAAGCTCAGGGAAAAATTTGAGGTCAAGAGGGAAGAAGAGAGAGAGGAGAAGAGAGGGGAAAGAGGGGAAAGAGAGAAGGGGGGAAAAAGCCCCCAAAAACAAAAAAAAAACGGGGGGAAAAAACAAGGGAAGGAGAAAAAAACCATTTTTTAGGTTGGGCCACCCCGTTCATCCCCGGGACCGGGGCCCCGAGAGGGCCCCGCCCCCCCCCGGCCAACCACCCTTTGGGGGGCACCCCCTGGCCTCCTTGGGCACCGCATCACCCCGCCTTCCCCCTGCCGGGAAAACTCTCGGCCCCTCCTCTTGTCTGTCCCCCTCTCTGCAAACCAAAAGGCATCAACAAACCTGAGTCAAGTTCTCTTCTTTCTTATTAAAATCCCCAAACCAGCAAACATTTTTACGTCGTTTATGCTAAAATCATCGTCGGGAAAGTAATGATACAATAGGGATTTTTAGTCACCAAATAATATTAAATTAAAATGTGAATATGACGAATTATGCCAGGCAACTTTTTCTTTTTAAATGCTATATTTCAAATTCCAATTTTTTTAAATATTCCAATTTGTTTAAAAAATTGGAAACGAACCCCCCAAACTTTTATTTTCGAAACGTACAAACAATGCATTGCCAAACTTTTGTACAAAGTCCACCGGGTTTTCCTCACACACACACAAAACACCCCACACCACACAGGGCACAACACACAAACCACAGTCACAAAACACACACACACACACCACACAGGGGGGCACCCACAACCAAAACCAAGTGCAAAACCCCCAAAACAAACAACACCAACACTCAACACACACCACACACACACTAAACACACACCCAGGGGCGGCTGGCCATAGGGACAAAGGGGGACTTTCCCCGTTGGGCCGCTGGTCGTGTGCCGGTCTGAGGGAAAAAAGTAATAAACTAAAAATATATTTAAAAGGAAAATGAAAAAATAAATGAAGGAGAAAAAAAATGAAATATCTGAAAAATAAGGGCCCAAACAAAATAATGAGAAAGCACTCAGCTGAGGAAAAAGGGGGGGTGACGACTGACGAGAGATCGTGAGAGAAACAACCCGGTAGGTAGCGCCACCCGTCAGCGACACGAGTAAAATTTCAAGATTCTCAATAGTGTTTTCTAATTTTGTTTTTTCCCCGACTTCTTGTTTTTCATATACTAACCGATATATGCTAGCAGGCATTGCACAACTGGACGATACCTTATTAAATGTTATGGGCATTGATTATTACTAATATACTGCTCATTTAAACAAAAAACAATTCTTATGGAACGTGGTAGGACTGCCGTTTCCCTGTTGCACACAGTATTTAGTTTTTAATTTGTAGTGCCGGGGCGTGGGGGGTGTGACTGTGTTGCATTGTTTTTTCATTTTTTTGTTTTTTTTGATCTATCAAATCTGATAGATCTCCCTAAGATGATGGGGAAATTTGGGTAAAAGAATGGGATAAAGCTGTTTTAAACATTTTAATTTTGTGTTATGCTGAGCCTACAGTAGGGCTGTTAGCAAAATTTGAAGGATATAGATATAAAAGTGTAAAAAAGATATAACTTTAACTTTCAGGTTTTATTTTTTATGACTTTTCTAACATTTTGGGTTTCTACCCTAGAAACACTAAAGTCGCCAGGAAAAACGTTTTTTTCGAATTACAGACGACGGGGGCGTTTTTTAAAAGTTACATTTCTACATTCATATTTCAGGAAGTTAGAAGGGGAAATTTTTTTTTTCAAACCCCCCAAGGGGTTGGGGCCCCATCGCCAACCCCCCCCCCCTTTTTCCCCCAAAATGGCTGCAAAAAAAAAAACGGCCGAAAAAGCCCATGCCCCCGAAACCCCACAACAACAAACACCACACACCCACCACACAAAAACACAGCCACCCCACAAAACACCCACAAAAACACCAACAAACACAACACCCACACACAACACCACACACACACGGCACCCACACAAACCACACAACATAAAAATATCTACGAACGAGTAGGACAAACTTTTCCCCCCTTCCACCCCAAAAACACACCCCACCACCCACCAACCAATTTTTTTTTTTTTCCCCATCGCTTGGCTTTAGAAAGGGTTTGGACCCCCTTTTCTCCAATTAATGACACCTTTCCCTAAGGTTAAACCTTTTTTTTATTTTTTTTTTTTGTTTAGCATAGCGCCTTGGTTTTCGCGTTTTACTCGCCCGGGGGTTTCAGCGGGTTTTTATTGACATGGTTTGGGGAAGTCCCTTTTCCTGAATTTGGGCTTCTTTGGGCCCCCTCCCCTGGAGTTTTCCCTTCCCCCCGGGGAAAAGGTTAAACGCATGCGGGTTTTTTTTAACACTGGGATGGTTTCCCCTTTCCCCTTGCGGAAAATCAAACCCTTTTCTCCCCTCCCCAAAGGTTGCCCCCGGAGGGTTGAACTCGGAATTGACGCCCCCCCTTTTGTGGTGGCTTTCCCTAAATTTTTTTACAACCCACTTCTTATTTTTAACTTTCTTCCAAACCCTTTTCCCGTAAAGATTTAAACATAAAAAACAGGAATTTTTTAAGCGTTTTTCTCTCCTTTTTGAGTTTTTCCCCTTGAAATCAATACACGACTTTTTTATTTTGGCAAATTCCAAATCCCCCCCTTTTTTTAAAAACAACGTTTGAACGAGGCCCCCGGAAAAGAATTTTGGTTATTTTGGGGCAGACCCCTTTTACGGGAAGACTTTTTTTTTTTTTTTTTATAAAAAATAATAAAAAAAAAACCAACAACGTATTTTCCCAAAAACCCCAACGCTTTCCATGAAAAAGGATAAGGAGAGAGTAACACGAGGGGGGAAGTCGGCAGGTTTACTTTCACTAGCTTTTTTCTCCTCCCGCTGCTCCTTCCCCCCTAAGACAAAAAGACAGTGGCCCTTTCTAGCACTAGAAAAAGGGGGGGGGGGCATCTTGGGGCCAAAGGGAATGTGGGGGGGGGAAAACAAGTTTTGGGGGGGTCTGTAACTGCATGGGGGGGGGGGGGGCGGCGCTGTGAAAACCAGAAATTTTTTTTAGTAAGCACTTTCCACGGGGGAAATTTTGCACGGGGGGAAATTTCGGGGGGCCCTCCTACCCCCCCAAATTTCCTTCCCCGTAAGAAAACAGAATACCTTTCAGCCTAAAAAAAATTTTTACGGCTCTAGCGGTGTGCTGCGTCAACTGCTGTGTCCCTAGAGTATTGATTTGGTCCGCTTAGCTTCCCTAAAGCCTTGGACGCACTAACACTACAAAAATATTTTTTTCAAAAACATAAATAAGAAAAAGGCCTGAAAAGGGGAAACGGCTAATTTCGAAAAAATCCCTTCCAGAGGCTACGAGAAAAACTGGCGGGGGTTTTTAACTATACTAGCTGGGAAAAAAAAAATTCTGTCCCCCGAAAATCTTCCCGGGTGCGCCCCTGCCTCCTTTACAAAAATCTAAACAATGCCGTTGACAAAAATGTAAAAAACCATGCAATCATCTCTGCTGAGTATGAAGCAAACAGGTTCTTCCAGTATTCCCAAGAACACTTCAGCTCCTTCTGGATGCTTTGCGATGATTTCAGTGACACTTCCGCAGGATGCAAACACGTTGGGAACACAAAAACATGCACCAACCTGAAACACTGGGCCCAGGACTTTTGTGTTTTGCGAAATACCGATGATCCGAGTCACAGATTGGCAAGATTGAAACTAGTGTGGGTTCCTGTATCTGGTCTCTTGTTTGTCTTCCCTCCGCTCTCTCCACTTAAACTTTCTTCTGCAGCCACACTAAGACAGAACTTCTTACGCAGGCAGCCAAGTGAGCCCCCAAGATTACCGCATCTGATGTCGTACGAAGCAATGGATTCTCGCTTTTTTACGCTGATGGGATAAGAGTAAATATTTTAAAAGTCTTCAGGGGTCATTAATTCTTACCAGGTACACCAACAATAATGTCTGGGGTTGCCCCTGTAACAGCACGAAGTGGAGCCCTTCTGAGATTTGTTCCCGGGGCATTGCGTTACCGGCAGTGTGCGAGGAGGGAAAGAAAGTATTGTTTTTAGGTCCCCTTAGAGCTAGTCCCACTAAGCTATAGGATAGGAAAAGATCGCCACCCAGGGCAAACCCTGGGTATACAGGCAACCAATACCAACATCTGGTTACCAAAACCCAGGCTACACATAGAAGAACTGAAAAGAAACATACGTCTGGCAACGCCGTGCCATCCTGACGAGGCCGGCTGTCCGCCAGCCGGCTCGGAGCCATCTTTTCTTTTTTGCCCTTTATAACATCAACACCTGCTGCGTCTCCTGTAAACATGTTGTTTCTATTCAGGCCATATGGTAAGCACCTGCTGTTTTTTCGTGTTTACGTGGGTGTGTGTGAAGTTTTTTACACATTCATGCTTCGTAACCCTTCTGTAAGGTTTTACGGGGATGAGTGTAGTTTATTCTTTATCCCTGGCCGGGGCCAGCTGTGTCTAAAAAATATTCGGCTGGTGTCTGTGTCTGTGGTGTTAAGCTACGCCCCAAGGGCGCTGTTTTTCACCCTTTCTCCCTGGGCATTATTTCCCCGCAAGGGCTTTCCCTGGCCTGACACCTGGTCTGCCACGGTAAGCTGAGATGGCGGAGGGTTACGTAGTTCTCCCAGCCACGCCCCCCCCCCCCCCGCCCGGACCCTCCCAAAGGCCGGTGCGGGGGTTCGGTTGGTTACCTGGTCGCCACGTGTAAGCTGAGATGGGCGGTTTGGTTACGTAGTTCTCCCAGCCACGCCCCCCCCCCCCCCCCGGACCCTCCCAAAGGCCGGTGCGGGGGGTTTGGTGGTACCTGGTCTGCCACGTGTAAGCTGAGATGGGCGAGGGGGTTACGTATTTTCCCCCAGCCCGCCCCCCCCCGCCCGGCCCCTCCCATGGGTTCGTGCGGGGGTTTAGTGGTACCTGGTCTGCCACGCCCCTGGCCTGCCACGTGTGCACTGAGATGGGCGGATGGTTTGTCGCCTTGCTGGTGCCCAACCTTCCCCGCTCCCCCGCCCGGACCCTCCCATGGGCCGGGTAGGGGAGTTGAGCGGTCCCTGGCTGCCACGTCGACCCCCCCCCTCCCCCGACCATCCACTTACCTGGGGGGGTCGGGGCAGTGCGGTGGCGATGCAGGTGGAGTTTGGGGGCTTTTTTCGTGTTGCGGTCTAGTCCCTTTCCCCCTCACTTTTTTACCCTTCTTTTCCAGCGGATAAATTTGTGAGGCCCAGGGCTGCTCGGTGTCTTTTAGGTCCCGAGCACCATTTTCTGCTCCTCGCACCCCCCGTCCCTTCTGTCGCCCTTTTCGTCCCGCCGATTGCCGGTATGCTGTGGGATGGCTGCGGCTCATCCCCCGGAGGGGGTGTGCCCTGCTTTACTGGCGAGGCCTATGCTGACCTCAAGAGTGGTGGTCGAAGGCTTTGAAGTCTCGCCAAACGCAGCCACTTCCGTCTGTCCTGGGGGGACCGGTCTCTGGGTTCTCGGCTGGCCTCGCCAAGTCGTCCATCTCCTCCTCGCCCTTGCACCTCCCGACCCCCTGCCTCTGCTTCCATGAGCTCGGCGTCGATCGTGCTGACGGTGGAGCAAGATCTGGCGGTCCTCCCAGTCCCTCACCATGACCGCGATTTCCCGGGTTTCGAGGACTTGCCGGCTGGGTCTGTGGTTTCCTACGCTGGTCAGGCGTCTCCTGGGCCTTCCCCACCCTCACCTCTGTGCCTCCGGGGTTGTCGGCTTGGAAGTCTTCAGTGAACTCCTTCATGGCAAGAATGGAGGCCATTTTAACTTCTGGGTCCCATTCTCCGACATCGAGGGGGTCGCAGGCCCCCATCGCCTGTTTCCCTCTCACCGGTGCCTCCTTCTGAGTCTGTGGTAGTCGAGGATGACTACCTGGTGTGCTCCGAGGGGGAAGAGGATGCTGCCCTAACCCGTGCCCAGCGACGACGGTTCGGGGACTTCGCCCCCTGGCTTCCGTCCGCCGGGCCCTTCCTCCGCCTTTTCTTCTGAGGTGCTTCTAGGTGCACTTCCCCTCGCCCCCGCTGCGGAGGATGCCTTGGGATCCCTCCTTCTTCCTCAGTCCTGTTTCCCCTGGGCACCGATGCCACCGTCGATTGTTGTGAGACGGTTGACGGGCGGCTTGTTGCCATCGGTCGTCTGGAGGACGGCTCCTGGGGCCCAGTTCCGGACTTGGGGGTTTGCGTCGCTCCCGGGTGGACGGGGGACAGGCAGTCCCTTTTCCTCTACCGCCGGATTCCTTTCTCTCGCCTGAACGCTCCCTCGAAGCAGCCTGCGGTTTCTTCGGCGGCCGCTTTTGGTTTCTTTTGGCCCCTTACTGGCTGAGCCTATTTTTGGTCAGGGATGGCTTCCCGTGGTGGAGGGAAGCCAGGATGCAGGTGGCTTTCTCTCGGGGGCCAAGACCGGTTGCCCTGGATGAAGGCCGGGCCTGGACCCTGCCGAAGTGTGGAAAAGCGGGTACCACCAGTGGAACCGGGGTCCTTCTCCGTCCTGGGCCCCGATCCCGGTTCTCCCGGCCTCTGGTGGCTTTCCACGTGTGATGGCTGATTTCCTCCGGGTGTCCCCGATTTTCTGCCAAGGGCCTCCCGTGGCGGGCGCAACCGGTGAGGAGGAGCTTTTCGCCGGGACTTTCAGGAGCGGCAACACGCCTCCCTGTTGCCCTCTTTTTTGTTGCCTTCTTCATCAGCTGGCGGAGTGGCTCTCCTCCCTCGCCGGGGATCACTCTTCTCTCTCCCCGGCCCTCCGCGTCGGATGTCTGTCGGGCTTTGTCGACCGCCTGTGATGCATTCGGCGCCTCCCTCTCCCGGACGGTCCGCCCTGCCATTGACAGGGCCGTCACTGCCGCTTGGCTCTTCGGCGCGAGGCTTTTCGGGCCTGCCGGAGCTGACTCGACAGCAGATTCTCCGGATTAGTCCCTTCGATTCGGAGGTCTTGCGGAGCCCTCCTTGCAGCAGTGTCTCGCCTCAATCCCCCCCACCGGGCACTTGGTGTCTACTCCGGCCCCCAGACCGTCTCGGCGGGGGTTCCGGGAGGGGGTCCAGCAGTGTTCGTCGGGGCTCTTCTCGTCGGGAGGGGCAGTCCAGGAGTGCTCCCCCCGTGTGGATGGCCCCAGGATCCTCGTCCCTCCCAGTCGGGGTGGGCCTTCCCGGGTTCAGGGGCTCTGGGTTTTCGGGCCTTTCGCTCGGGGCCCGCTACTGTCCACAAGCCTTCCTCCAAGGGTCGCTCTCGCTTCTGAGGCCTCCCTTCCAGGGCCTCCTGTCCGGGTTCGGCAGCCTGGCCGCAGAGAGGTTGGGCCGCCAGGGTGGTTCGAAACGGTCTTTCTTGGCCCTGGATTGCCTACCGCCCCTTCGGGGACCTCCTTCTTGGGCGCCGGTTTTCCACAGTGCTCGCCGGCCCCCGTGTCGGACATGCACTCCTCCGGGGTAGTGGAGAAGGCGCGGGGAAAAGGGCTTCCTTTCCCGCATTCTCATCGTACCCAAGAAGGATTCTTCGAAGGGGCGGTTATCTTGGACCTCAGCCGCCTAACGGATTTTGTGCGCAACCAACCCGGGTTCCGTATGCTGACCTTGGCCCAGGTCCCCTTCGGCTGAGGCAAGGGGACTGGATGGCGTCCCTCCCATCTCAGGACGCCTACTGGGATGTCCCCCCTTCATCCTCGGTTCCGGCGCTTCCTGGCCTTCCAGGTGGGATCGGGCACGTGGCAGTTCACCAGACTGCCCTTCGGCCTCTCCATCGCTCCGAGGGTTTTTTACGCGGCTCACCAAGGTGGTGGCTCAGCGGATGGTGTCGGGAGGGGTCAAATTGCCTCATGTATTTGGACGATTGGCTGGTGTCCGCCCCGTTTCAGGAGGAAGCGGTTCGCATGCTGGACCGAGCTTTGGCGGTGGCGGGGGAGATGGGGTTTTCCCAGTCAACAAGGGAAAGTCCGTCCCTTACCCCTCTCCCGCATTACTTGGCTGGGCATGCAATGGGACTCCCGTTCAGCTGCGGTCCGCCTCTCGGGGGAAAATGCTGCCAAAACTTCATCAAGCCTCTTCCGGGCCTCGGTGTCCCGTTTTTGTCAAGGAGGCATTGGGAGTCCCCTTTTCGGCTCGCTCAACTTCGCCCGAAAGTCACTCCCCTGGGCCGTCTTCGTCTCCGTCGCCTTGTCCGGGTGGTGAAACACAGCCTTCCGGTGCGGCCCCGCGACTTGCTCCGGCCCGTCCCTCCCCTGGCCCTCACACTACTGGACGAGTGGTTGGTGGAGGGCGGTTTTTCCGCGGGGGACGGGGTGGCTGCCTCCGCCCCCTACGGTTTTTTCGTGATGTCGGATGCGTCGGACGTCGGGTGGGCTACCAATCCTCCGAAAGGCGGCAGGGTTTCGGCGGGTGGTCCGGGGTGGAGCGCAGACTCCACATCAACGTCAAGGAGCTGCTGGTCCCTCTTCTCTTCCTCCGATCGAACCCCCATCCCAGAAGGGACGGCTCTCTGCTTCGAGATGGACAACATGGTCGCGGTCCACTGTCTCGCGCCCCCCAAGGGACTTCCAGATCCGCCCTTCTGTTGTCCCTTTCGGAGCAGATCTTCGGCCTGGCGGCCCGTTTCCACCTTCATCTGTCTGCCAGGTTCCTGCCGGAGTGGAGAGTGTGGGCCGACGCACTGTCTCGCTTCCGGGGCTCGTCGGTGAGTGGCAGCTTCAACCCGGAGCGCTTTGCGGCTCTCTGTCGGCGGTGGGGCACTCCGGGGGTGGAACCTCTTTGCGTCCCGGCCGCTCTGCCCAACTACAGGCCTTTTTGACGAGGGGGGACCGGACAGCGCGGGAGGCCCGGAGCCCTCACGGAAGACTGGAACAGGGGCGCCATGTTTACCTGTTTTCCGCCTCCCTGCACCAGTGTCCTCCTGAAGGTATGCAAACAAACTGCGTTCCTACAGGGGCAAGGTGACCATGGTGGCTCCTCTCTGGCCGGCGCAACCGTGGTTTTTCCGAACTGAAGGCCTGGTGTCCTCCCCGGTTCCTCTAGGGGCCCTCGCTTTGTTGGAGGGGCTCCCGGCCAGGCTTCTTTCCACCTTGAAGCTACACGCCTGGAGTTTCTCCGTACCTCTCTCCGTCGGACGGTCTCGGACGCGGTAGCGGAGGACATGTTGGCGGCTCTTCGCCCTCCTTACAAGACAGTATCAGTCTCACTGGGGAAAGGCCTTTCAGTCGTTCCTCAAACTCAAGGGCCTCCGCGACGTCTCTGAATCGGTCGTCCTGGATTTTCCCCTCCTTCCTGGCCCACGACCGTGGGAGGTCCTCCGCTACTCTCTCCACTCACCTTGCGGCCCTGGGTGACCCCCTCAAAATCGGTTGGGGTTTGGTCCGGACCGGGGTTTTTGTGACCCTGTTGAAGAGGGTTTTGTTCCACCAAAACCCCCCTCCCCGTCGTCCTGGTCCCTTCTGGTCCCTGGAGAAGGTTCTCCCGTTCCTGCGGGGGACCATTTGGGTTGGACGCTGCCGGACCTCGCCTCCTTCAGAAGGCCTTGTTCCTGGTGGCCCTGGCTACGGGGGTTTCGGGCTTCTCAGCTTGAGGGCGCTGACCCGTTTCCCCCAGTGGACGACCTTCTCGCGGGACGGCTCCGCTGTCTCCCTCTCCCTCTCGCCCAAGGTGCTGGGTAAGAACGAGCGGCAGGACCACCGTCTCCAACCGGTCGTCGTTCCGGCTTGGGTTTTTGGGGACCCGCACACCCCTTGTGCCCGGTTTCGGCGCTCCGGTGTTACCTGGATGCTTCCGACCCTGGGCGTGTGACCTGCGTTCCTGTTTCCGCGATCCTGTCACTGGTCGTCCCCTCACCACCAGGGGGATTGCCGGCCGGCTCCGGGATGTCATCGAGTCGGCGGATCCGGGTCACGCCCCTCGCGCCCATGACGTCCGGGGTGTTGCTGCGTCTCTGGCCTTCCTCCGCACCCATTCCTTGGAGAGGGTACGGGAAGGGGGACAGTGGAGTACGGCCTCGTGCTTCGTGGCTCGTTACCTGTCCATCCGTCGGGGGACTTCCCCTGTTTTGCCCCGGACTCCCTCCGTCCGGAGGGGCTGGGGTGGTGGACGCCGGGCCTCCCATTGACGTCTCCGCTTGATTCGGGTGAGTATACTAGTGGTATCGTTTTGTTCTTGTGCAGTTGCTCTTTGCCTCCCCGCGGGGTCGGGGGCTTTTTTGCCCCGTCTCCAAGTGGCAGGTAGCTTAGTGCACTAGCTCTAAGGGGACCTAAAATGAGGCTTTGAAACATGAAAAACCTATTTTTGGGTCCCTGACAAAAGTAGTGCCGGCCTTCGGCCTCCCACCCTTCCTTCCCGCAAGTTTTCAGCCCCTCTCCCCCGGGGATGATTTTTGGGATGGTTATGATGGCTCCGAGCCGGCTGGCGGACAGCCGGCCTCGGTCGTGGCAGGCTTTGCCAACTTTTTTTTTTTTCATTCTTCTTGTAGCCGGGTTATGTGTAACCGATTTTTGGTTTTGGTTGCCTGTATACCGGGGGTTTCCCCCTGGGGGGGCGATCTTTCCTATCCTATAGCTTGGGCCCTACTCTGTCGGCCCCAAAAAAATAGTTTTTTCAATTTAAAAGCCGTAAAAATAATTGGGGGTCCGGCGGCTGCCTCGCTCACCTGTAAGGTCGTACGGTGATGAGGCCCGGGGAAAGCAGGAACCCACGTTGCATTGGCTGATGTTTTAATTGAAATTCCCCGGTTTGCAAGATTTTTAAGGTAAAATTGGAAATGAGATTCTGTACGATATTTTTTCTTGCGTTCTTCCCCTTCCCAAAAATGGTATGAATGCACACACACACTTCTTGTGTGGTCCCTTTGGGGAAAGTATCCCGCTTGGGGTTTAAAGCCGGGGGTTAAGCTCAGTCGGGTGTGTGGGGGGGGGGGGGGTACCAGCTGACGACGAACTTTGTGACTGCCCCCCTTTGAGTAAGGGGATGGGAGGTGTCTTGTGAGTCCTAACAATACTAAAGATGGTCATACGTACACTAAAGCTCCGCTTTTTCCGGGGGGGTATTAGACCCCCCGGGATCACGAGTCCGTCGTGGGGGCAAGACTGGCTGAATGAATAAATTGGATTTTACAGTTTCCTTACACGTGTTTCGTGACCTCTTATTATTTATTCGTTAAAATATTTTTGCCGGGTTGGTCTTGTTTATTAGTTATCAAAAAATTTCCCGGGTATCAAAAATTTACCCGGAAACGAAAAATTTTCCGTATCCGAACACCCATTCTTGTTTCACAAAAAACCGAAGAGAGAGAGAGAGAGAGAGGGGGAGAGAAAAGAGAGAGAGAAGAGAGAAGAGAGAAGGGGGTGGCGGACCGGGACAAAAAAAAAAAATTAAAATTTTCATTAAAATTCTGGGAAAAGGGGTCGGGTTTTGGCAGGGAAATTTTGTACCGCGACGCAACCTTTCCTGAAAGCAATGTGCTACTGTGTTAGGAGGGCTTCAGGTAGGCGCGGCACTCTCTACCTGTCGACTTCCTGGGAATGTTAAATTTTACCGTCCTTCCCTCTTCCCCCCCGAGTCATTGATAGGAGTAATAAAAGAACAGGTGAAAATATAAAGGGTTTGATTGGTTATTGATGTTTTTTTGTCAGAATGGGTTATTAATGACAAACTATGTTTCCCCCTCTCTCTTCTCCCTCTCTCTCTTTCCCCCCCTCTCCTCTCTCTCTCCCTTTTCTCTCCTCTCTCTCCCTCTCTTCTCTCTCTCTTTTCCCCTCTCTCTCCTTTTCTCTCTTTTTTTTTTTTTCTCCCCTCTTTTTCTTCTCTCTCTCTTGGTTTACTTTCTTCTCATAAGGGGGTAACCTTCTGCTTGTTTTTGTTTTTGTTGGTTTTTTGTTGTTGTTGGTTGTTTTTTGTTGTTGTTGTTGTTGTTGTTGTTGTTGTTTTTTGGGTGGCGGTGGGGTGGTGCACTTATAAATTCTAAAAAAAGAGCTTTAGACATTTGAAAAAATTTTAAAGCTTGCCAAAATTTCCTTTTTTCAAAATCCCCTATTTTTTAAAATTTCAGTTATTCTAATACGCGGATGTGTTTTCCGAGCGTTTTTTGTAGCCTTTAAACCAACCTGTAAAAAAAAAAACAAAATAATACCAGTAAATAAAATGAGAAAGCTGCCCCGACCCCCTTAAAAAAGGGAGGAAAGAACGTTTTATGATCGCTACTGCTTACTCATGGGCAAAAATAGCACACAAAAAAATAACAAATAAAAATTACCCGCAAAACCCATTTCCGTAAAAAACATACTTTTTTTTCTGCCAGTTATTCAAAACCTCATATCAACGGGCCATGCAAAAAGTATTGCATCAGTAACAAAGCTAAAACCTATAAAATAACTCAACAACAAACTACCTAATTTCCCTGTGTGGGGAAGCACGCTCGTTCACACCCGGGAAATCCCGGGTTCGATCCCCGGGGGACGGAAAAAAAGTGGCGTTTCCTTTAAACCCAAGCCCCCGTCCCCCACAGTGTTGGGTTCCCGGGGGTTAGCCGGGGGTTTGTAGCCCCCCTCCCGGGTCTGGCTCGGCCAACCTATAAGCATAGCAGACAAATCTCTAGGGTAGTTTGGGGAGAGTGTCTGGGTTCAGTGGAGATCCATCTCAGCTGCGTCGATAAAATGACGAAATTTTCAAACACAAATAACACTAAAACGATAATTCCAATGTAAAAAAATGTCTACTCTTGCCTATACTTCGTTTTCTCAACCTCAAAAATTTTTATATACTGTCATTCATTTTCTTCTTTCCCCTTTTTCCCTCATCCTTCCACAGGAAGGGTCTGACCTTCTTTACAACGACTAAAAAATGCCGTTACAAAAAATTTACAAATTTTATTCAAAGGATGCGTAAATTTTGTTATGAAAAAATTTAAGCTATTTTAAATTACACTCACTCGAGAGACGCAGGTAAGGGGGATCTGATTTTTTAAGTGGATAAAGGTATAATAAAGGAGGTGTAGGAAAAGTTCTTACGGCTAGTAACCAGGGTAGAACAAGAAGTAACGAATTCAAGCTGGTAAAGCGTAGATTTAAAAAAGAAATAGGGAAAAACAGGTTCACAAATAGGGTGGTAAATGATTGGAATGGACTCAGTAGACAGGTAGTTAGTGCGGAGTCATTAGTGAGCTTTAAAAGGAGGCTAGATAAATTCATGGATGGGGATGAAAGGTGGATGTAGGTAGTGTTAAGTAACAGGAACTACCACGTGTAGGTCTCACGGCCTCTTGTAGCTTCCTTATTTTTTTATGTTCTTATGTTCTTATGCTTCGTAACACATGAATTCCTGGAAGAACCTCTGTGTGTGTGTGTGTGTGTGTGTGTGTGTGTGTGTGTGTGTGTGTGTGTGTGTGTGTGTGTGTGTGTGTGTGTGTGTGTGTGTGTGTGTGTGTGTGTGTTGTAAACCCCCTAAGAAATCAGTTTTTTGTGTGTTTTCCTGTGATTGCACGAGCTTACACATGATTTGATGACGTAGTACACACATTGACCCCTCAACTCGTTGCAGAAACAATCCTCGAAAATTCTCGGAACATTTCTGAAATAACGTACATTCCGCGAAAATGGAGATGTGTTTCGTGACAGGTCGCCAAAACGCTCGTCAATTTTGCTGAAGGCGAGTGAAATTAATCTTGAAACTAATAAAATAAGTTTCTTTAGTTACTTGTCCGTCTATATGTCGAATTTGATAAGTTTTTATCGAGTAGCAACAATTTTATTAGGCTATCTGTAATCGATGTCAATGCACTGTTTTTCATTTCGTTGTTCGTTCGTTCTGTTTGTTTGTTTGTTTGGTAATTATGGAGGAGAGTTTCACGTTCGTTTTCAGAGACACCAACTACTTTTTCTTGGCCTACAATAGGTGCTTGTTCTAATGGTGCTAGTTTTATTTTGCGCAAAAAAAAAAAAAAAAAAAAAAAAAAAAAAAAAAAAAAAAAAAAAAAAAAAAAAAAAAAAAAAAAAAATGAAACCTAACCTAACCTTATGTTTTAATGAAACCTAACCTAATCTAACCTAACCATGAGTGTTCATGATGCCAAATTTTTATCGGTCACAATAATCCTATTGTTTTATAAGACAAAAATATGCCCAAAAGGCGAACTTCTATTTGATGTAACTTTCTTATTTTAGGTCCTAGGAGGGTCATCTTGGTGTCATTGGAAAGTTTGTTTCAAGACCTTTCCACTGATACCTCTGGCAATAGCATTTAACAATTTTGAAATTTTTTCCCCCATAGCTACTATAAGGGTAACAACGGATGCCATGAAAATGGATAAGGAGAGAGTAACACGAGGAGGAAGTCGGCAGGATTTACTTTCACTAGTCTTTCTTCTCCTCCTGCTGCTCCTTCTCCCCCTACAGACAAACAGACAGTGGCGTTTCTAGCACTAGAAAAATGGGGGGGGGGCATCTTGGGGCCAAGGTAAATGTGGGGGGGGCAAAACAAGTTTGGAGGGTCTGTAACTGCATGGGGGGGAGGGGGCGGCGCTGTGAAAACCAGACATTTTTTATAGTAGAGCACTTTCCACGGGGGAATTGTGCACGGGGGAAATTTCGGGGGCCATGCCTCCCCCCGAAATTTCCTTCCCTGTAAGAAATCGGAATACACTTGCAGTCCGTAAACAAAAATATTACAGGTTCTAGCGGTGTGGCTGCGTCACCTGCTCGTGTGCACCTAGAGTACCTTGATTTGGTCGCGCTTATGCTTCCGTAATGCCTTGGACAAGCATCTAACACTACCAAAACTATTGTTTCAATAACATAAATAAGAAATAAGGCCTGAAAAGGGAATCGGCTAATTGCGAAAAGAATCACCTTCCAGAGGCTAGCGAGGAAGCTGGCGGGTTTACTAACTATACTAGCTGGCGAAAAAAACATTCTGTCCCCCCGAAAATACTTCCTGGGTGCGCCCCTGCCTCCTTCACAACGATCTAAACCAGTGCTCTTCAACCTTTTTTGATGTCGTCCAACCCTAGTAGTGATTTGGTAAGAGCTGTCCACCACAATTTTTTTCTCTCTTTAAAATCTCACGGCTCAGACATTTTAAATCTAACTATATCATTCTACAAAATATATAGGTAGGAAAAGGCAGCTTCACTCTCATTTTAAATTTACAGTTTACATATTCTTCTGACACATGGTCTAAAACTATAAATATACAAGAAAAAATTAAACATACCTTTGGAATAACACAGCCAATGCATTTTTCTTCATGAAACTAAATTAAAATTGCACCTAATATGCATTATATTTGGTAATCCAGAAAACAAAGCCTTTTGCTTCAAGAAACAAGAACATAAGAATATAAGGAAGCTACAAGAGGCCGCGAGACCTACACGTGATAGTTCCTGTTACTTAACTCTACCTACACCCACCTTTCATCCCCATCCATGAATTTATCCAGCCTCCCTTTAAAGCTCCCTATTGACTCCGCACTAACCACCTGATGAGTCAATGACTGAGTCCATTCCAATCACTTACCACACTATTTGTGAACCAGTTTTTCCTTATTTCCTTTTACAATCTACAGATAGTTGGGGGGATACCGAGTTTATTTATCATATCAGCAGTCAGCTGTTCGTGACAGGAGAGATGGGAGGGGAGGGGCCATGGGGGGTGTATAACTGTATTACTTACAAATATCAGTGGCTTGGCTGCTGTTGCAATTTGTCTGCTATCTGCTTAAATCGAGGCATCAGACAATTTTCAAGTGCAACCAGCATAAGAGGATCCAAATTCAGAATGGCATTCCTTTTCTATGCCTTAAATTAAAACTTGAGAAACTGCTGACACAAACATGATGTTGGCATCTGCACAAACATGGATGTTGCCTTCTCAGCTAGCTTACTCCTTGTAGTCCTGACTATCAAGCAGGACAACCCAGCAATGCAATGCATAGAATGGCCAAATGTTTTGAAAGCTGCTTCTTAAGAATAATCCACTGGAAGCTCCAATAGGGCATCAGAATGATCAGTTCCATCATGTGGAAGGTCTGAGGTGTTTTGGAAATAAGTCAAGGTTTTCCTGCATCAAAGTCAAGTGTCTGGTAATCCAGGGGGACATTCGTACCTCCAGTGTCTGCTCTACTGTCTGCATACCATGTTCCCAGCCACTGCCAGCCAGATATAGGTATCAAAGACATCAAAATCAGAACAACACCTCTTTTCTACATTGCTTTTAAATTTTTTCACCTTCAGTTTGAATCCATTTATTTTCCCTATACTTGTAGAAATATTCCCACCTTTACCTAGTTTTATACCATAGATTTATTTTCCCTTATCTATACCGACACGTGGGCATGATCTCGTCCACCCACTTGGCCACCCATCACTCAGTCTCGTCCACCTTTAGGTGGACCGTCCACCCAGGTTGAATAGCACTGATCTAAACAATGCCGTTGACAAAAATGTAAAAAACACATGAGCATCATCTCTGCTGAGTAGTGAAGCAAACAGGTTTTTCCAGTATTCCCAAGAACACTTCAGCTCCCTCTGGATGCTTTGCGGTGATTTCAGTGACACTTCCGCAGGATGCAAACACGTTGGGAACACAACACATGCACCAACCTGAAACACTCGGCCAGGACGTTGTGTTTGCGAAATACCGATGATCCGAGTCACAGATTGGCAAGATTGAACTAGTGTGGGTTCCTGTATCTGGTCTCTTGTTGTCTTCCCTCCGCTCTCTCCACCTTCACTGTCTTCTGCAGCCACACAAGCCCGGTTCCCACCTTCCCGCTTGTACGGCCGCCGTACAACAACAAAGACGTCACAATGACGTCACAACAAAGTCTACCGCACCGCCGTACCGCTGTACGGCCGCCATACAAAGTTAAATTCAAGTCATCTCTCCCGCTCGGCGGTGTCCGCTCGAGCAGAGTTGCCAACTGTGCCCAGTTACCACAAATACCACTCAAGCGGTGATGATGGTGACGTCATTGTTGAGCGGTGTTGTTGTAAGACGGCCGTACAAGCGGGCTGATGGGAACCGGCCTTAAATTCAAGTCATCTCTCCCGCTCGAGCGGAGTTGCCAACTGTGCCCTGTTACCACAAATACCACTCAAGCGGTGATGATGGTGACGTCATTGTTGTTGTATGGCGGCCGTACATACAAGCGGGAAGGTGGGAACCGGGCTTAAGACAGAACTTCTTACGTCAGGCAACCAAGTGAGCCCCAAGATTACCGCATCTGATGTCGTACGAAGCAATGGATTCTCGCTCTTTTACGCTGATGGGATAAGAGTAAATATGTATAAGTCTTCAGGGGTCATTAATTCTTACCAGGTACACCAACAGTAATGTCTAGGGTCGCCCGTAACAGCACCAAGTGGAGCCCTTCTGAGAGTGTTCCCGGGGCATTGCGTTACCGGCAGTGTGCGAGGAGGGAAAGTAAAGTATTGTATATATTGGGGGTCGTGACGGCTGCCTCGCTCACCTGTAAGGTCGTGACGGTGATGAGGCGGCGGGGAAAGCAGGGAACCGCACTGTTGCCATTGGCTGATGCTTTAATTGTATTCCCGCTGGTTTGCAAGATTATTAAGGTGAAAGTTGGCAAGTGAGAGTTTTGTAGAGATGATTTGTTCTTGCTTTATGTCTTCCACCTTCCTAAATGCGTATATAATGCACCACACACCTTGCTTGTGTGGTCACCTTTGGAAGTATCATCGCTTGCGGTTAAGCAAGTCAGTGGTTCAAGCTCAGCTCGGGTGGGTGGGTGGGGGTGGGGGGGGGGGGTATTCAGCTGACAGCACAGAACGTTGTGACTGCCCCCCTTGAGTAAGGGGATGGGGTGTGTGTATATTGATGTTTTAATTACTATCTCTTTAAATTACTGCCATAGCTACTATTTCATTGCTATTATCTATAATCATATAACCAGTAATATTACAGGAAGTACCACGTGTAGGTCTCACGGCCTCGTGTAGCTTCCTCTGCACGCACACACACACGCAAGCACACGCAACACACACACCTGCGCGCGCACACGTACGCACACGCAACACACACACACCCGTACCTACACCTACACACACACACACACAAATGTTTCTCGACGTTTCCCATTCTGGATGGGAAATAAATAAACCTTAACGCCCAATTAAAGTGTTTCCCAAATGTTTGCTAACAGTTTGGAAACAATGTTTCCAAACAAAGTTTCCTAGTGTGGACAGGACAGAGGAAGGTGTTTGTTGTTTGATGTTTGAATAATTTCGTCGTATCGACGCAGCTGAGATGGATCTCCACTGTAACCAGACAGCTCTCTCACAAACTACCCCTAGAGAGCTGTCTGCTAGTGCTTATAGTGTTGGCCGAAGCCAGCACCCCGGGAGACGGGTTACAAACCCCCGGCTAACACCCGGTACCCAATCACTGCTGGGTGGACAGGGGCTCGGGTTTAAAGGAAACAGTCCAACTGTTTCCGCTCCGCCCGGGGATCGAACCCGGGACTTCTCGGTTGTGAATCGAGCGTGCTTCCCCTACACCACGGAGTACCTTGGGTGGGGTGCCGTCATTCCAGGTAGAGACTAGTGAGGTCAGGTCAGTCACGCCACATACTTCGCGAACAGTTGAGGCGAGGCAAGCCCATCAATTTCTCAAATCTTTTCCTTGTCTACAAATGTTCGCTCAGTCTCCTCTTGGAGACCCGTTCCACCCCCCCTAAGTAGCCACACCTGTTTCAAACCTCCCGACTTTATAGCTCCCTGATGAGTAATTATAGTTTTAAATCCTGCACCAACAGCTAATGACAATTTAACAGCTCCCTCCCTCCCTCCCTCTTTCCCTCCCTTCCTCCTTCCATTGAGCTCTTCAACTGGGTCCTTCCTCCATGAGACAGGATGAAGTAACTTTTAAAATATTTACATTCTTTGTTTTCGGAAAAAATAATGGCTATAGCAAAATATATTCGTAACACTGAGAGCAAGGGGTGTGTGTGTGTGTGTGTGTGTGTGTGTGTGTGTGTGTGTGTGTATGTGTGTGTGTGTGTGTGTATGTGTGTGTGTGTGTGTGTGTGTGTGTGTGTGTGTGTGTGTGTGTAGATGTGTGAATGATGTAGCCAATAATATTGTTTGGCAATATCTATAATTAAAGTATTTTTAATTTTATATTATGTATGTATGTATATTCCTCATTGTGTGATAGTGTCAGAGAGAGAGAGAGAGAGAGATGGAGAGAGGAGGAGAGAGAGAGAAGGGGGAGAGAGAGGAGAGAAGAGAGAGAGAGAGAGAGGCAGAGAGAGGGGAGAGGGATGGAAGGAAGAAAGGAAGAAGAAAAAGAAGGAAGGAAGGAAATAAGGGAGGAAGGAAGGAAGGAAGGAAGAGAGGGATGGAACGAAGGAAGGATAAAGGAAGAAAGGAAGGAAGAAAGGAAGGAGGAAGGAAGGGAAGGAATGGAGAGAGAGAGAGAGAGAGAGAGAGAGAGAAGAGAGAGAGAGAGAGATGAGAGAGAGAGAGAAGAGAAGAGACAGAGAGAGAGAGATGGCGAGGAGGGAGAGAATCCCCGTGGATTAACAACATCCCAGGGAAGGAGGAGGAATGAAGAGAGAGAGAGAGAGAGAGAGAGAGAGAGAGAGAGAGGAGAGAGAGATGAGAGGAGAAGAGACGAGAGAGAGGGGAGAGAGGAGAGAGAGAAGAGAGAGAGAGAGAGAGAGAGATAGAAGGAAGAAAGGAAGAAGAAAAAGAAGGAAGGAAGGAAATAAGGGAGTGAGGAAGGAAAGGGAAAGGGAAAGGGTAGAAGGAAGAAAGGAAGGAAGAAGAAAGGAAGGAAGGAAGGAAGGGAAAGAGCGGGAAGGAAAGGGAAAGGGAAAGGGAAAGGGAAAGGAAGGAAGGATAGAAGGAAGAAAGGAAGGAAGGAAGAAGGAAGAAAGGAAGGAAGGAAGGAAGGGAAGAGAGGGAAGGAAGGAAGGAAGGAAGGAAGGAAAGAAATAAGGGAGGAAGGAAGGAAGGAAGAGAGAGATGGAAGGAAAGAAGGATAGAAGGAAGAAAGGAAGGAAGGAAGGATAGAAGGAAGAAAGGAAGGAAGGAAGGAAGGAAGAAAGGAAGGAAGGAAGGAAGGGAAGAGAGGGAAGGAAGGAAGGAAGGAAGGAAAGAAGGAAGGAAGAAGAGAGAGAGAGAGAGAGAGAGAGAGAGAGAGAGAGAGAGAGAGGAGAGAGAGAGAGAGAGAGAGAGGATGAGAGAGAGAGAGAGAGAAGAGAGAGAGAGAGAGAGAGAGAAAAGAAGAGAGGAGAGAGAGAGAGGAAGGAAGGAAGGAAGAGAGGGATGGAAGGAAGAAAGGAAGAAGAAAAAGAAGGAAGGAAATAAGGAAGGAAGGAAGGAAGGAAGAGAGGGATGGAACGAAGGAAGGATAGAAGGAAGAAAGGAAGGATGGAAGGAAGAAAGAAAGAAAGGAAGGAAGGAAGGAAGGGAAGAGAAGGAAGGAAGGAAGGAAGGAAGGAAGGAAGGAAGGAAGGAAGGAAGGAAGGAAGGAAGGAAGGAAGGAAGGAGAGAGAGAGAGAGAGAGAGAGAGAGAGAGAGAGAGAGAGAGAGAGAGAGAGAGAGAGAGAGAGAGAGAGAGAGAGAGAGAGAGAGAGAGAGAGAGAGAGAGAGAGAGAGAGAGAGAGAGAGAGAGAGAGAGAGAGAGAGAGAGAGAGAGAGAGAGAAAGAGAGAAAGAGATGGCGAGGGAGGGAGAGATGGCCCCCCCGTGGGATTAACACCATCCCAGGGGAAGGAGGAGGAATGCATGGTCCAGGCTTTGATTGGGAAGGAAGGGGGTGGGGGAGTCAAGAGAATATGAACGATAATTTATTGGAAAATACGAAAAGGAAATGGAAGGAGAGGATCCGAGGCCTGTGTGTTCGCGAATTATGTGGAGTGGAGTGTACCCTGTGCGCGTGTGTGTGTGTGTGTGCATTACCTGACGTGACTACGACAGGTAATACCTGACCTCACTACCCTCTAAATGGAATGTCCTGATGGCACCCCGGGCAGGGTTGCCAGGGCCGCGGTTTACCAGCCCAAATGGGCTCTTTTTAGAAAAGGTTGGGGGAAAAAACGATGGTCGCGGGTTGGCGGTTTTTGGCCTGTTTTTACTTCGTTGCGGTTTAAATAAATTGATCTGCTCTCAAACCTCAGAAATTTCAAACAAAAAATCAACACAAACCGATCAAGTATACTAGACATTCTAAATGGACACAATGACTTCTGCGTGGGATTAACTTCGTAAGGAAAACTATTATCACTTCGAATATTATTTGTTTTCCATAAGGAGCGATTCAAAGCCCTTTAAACAGCAAAGAGTTAGGGAGACATAATGGCAGGGAGGGATGAGAAGGTTGTTCATGTATATTACGAAATAAGTTAATACGAATCTTTTACAATGCGATATAACAAATCCAATGCATTAAAAAAAAATTGATTAGTAGCAATAAAGTACTGGAGGACACAAACTATAGGATGCAACAGCCATAACCGTTGCACAAAAAATGATCAGCCATCTTAATAACAAAACCCACTTACGTGTTCACCTTCCTCGACAGCTCGATATGTATACATGCGTGGCTGTATGGTTGGTACTGACGGCACACACAGCTGTGTAACAATAGCGAGACACATGTATCTACGAAATTAACACCTGTTCCATTATAAACGTATACGTTTATAATGGAACAGGTGTTTCGTAGATATACGGAATTGATTGCTACCGTAGATAACAGTGAAGTCGCCACCTGCAGTGAAGTCGCCAGGCGCCAAATATTACGAATTATAGCATCACTACTGATTTTTATGTGCCACTGAAGATGTTACACAGTAGTTTATATCATGATTGTATAATCTACCCTGTTTCAGCGTTGTTTTATGCTTTGTATCTGCAAATATAACTGTTGCGCATTTTGCTTCTCACGTTTTTCTTCGCGCGATGACAGACAGTAAACAGTAGCTTTTCGGGCGACAGGACGCAGACTTGCCAGATCTTTCAAACTTTAATAGAATTGATTTTCACGTTGGCAGAGGAATTTTTATATATCCAAGCATCTTCCGCAGCTAATATATATAGAGACTTGTTTTACGTTACCTCTAATTTCCCTGAATTCCCCAGAGTGGCGACTCAACTGTTGGGTTAAAATACTAGCTGGCGACTTTACTGTAGTAGGTATAGTGAGGTCGCCACTCGGTTTTATTTTTGTCATTTGTTCATTTATAGCCCTAATATGACACAGATGAAGACAATAAATGACACAGACTCTCCAGATAGCCCCTTCTAACTTTCCTGAAATCATGGATGTACAAATGTAAGTATTAACGCCACCACACGTCTGTAAATAACAAAGCAACGTAGAATTGGCGACTTCACTGTTATCTACGGTAGGCCTATATGTGATTGATTGATTTAATGCCTAAAAGGTGAATGTGCCAGACATCAGAGGTCATATATGGCACAGGCCTATATGTGTCTCGCTCTATAGAGAGAGAGACAGCGCATGTGTGAGGGTTAATGGAGGAGGCTCTGTTAATAATAGGCTACATACGTCAGCCCACTTGTGTGTGTGTGATAGAGATTCAAGATATCGAAAAGCCAAAAAAAGGAGGAGGAAGGAGAAAAAATGAGAGGATGGGAATCGAGATAGTACAGAGAGAGAGAGAGAGAGAGAGAGAGAGAGAGAGAGAGAGAGAGAGAGAGAGAGAGAGAGAGCTCACCATATATGAAATATGTTCTCTACGGTAGCCATTATATGTTTTTTTTTAGCACGAGTGTTAGTGGATTTAGTTGAGACAAGAACACCAAAACTAGGGTTTCTCTTCTGGGTCATGAAGGGCCAAAAATTTCAACAGCCTCTCCAAGGAACATATCACAGGGTGCCCTGTCAACATATTTAAATATGATCTGGATAAAATACTAAAGCCCCCATCACACATTCCATAATCGAATCACGATAGCGCCAATAATTAATGCAATGAGTAGCACCATCATGGTCCTGATCATGGGTCCATCGTGACCGCTCGTGACGCACTTGGCCGAGGCCACGAAATGTTTGTGCATGCGCTAAACATTTTGGAAGCTCCCCGATTTTTGTACCCAACGCAGTGCTATCATAAGTCTGACGTGACGCTATCGTTATCTTAATTTGTAGTAACTACGTGACGCTATCGTGATCGTCGTATGTCTATCGTGACGAGCAGTGGCGTATATAGCTACGGGGGGGGGGCACGTGCCCTCCATGAGAATCGGGTGCCCCCACTGGCCATGGCAGCCGTATTCTGTATAATGATTTAATACCCACCACTGATCTGATCTTAGAATATGCCCTTATACCCTTCTATATGACATCAGAATGCCCCTGATCTCCGCTTGCCTAGTGCCCCCCACCCAGGGGGGCCCCATTGATAGATACCTAGCTACGTCACTACGAACTAATCAATCCAGTCCTTTAACAACCCTCTAACTACGTGGCAACAAAAACAAAAAATGATATCATACCCACAATCCTCTGCGACACTGTTAACGAGTTTGAAGCACTAACGAACCCTACCAATAGCTATAAGCTTTAACAAAAATACTACAAATCTATACCAACACTATTACTAACTCACATTTACTAACATTTAAGACTTAGATAACGTTACAGGAGAGAGCCAACGCAGCTAGGGGGTTATGAAAATAAAAATTATCCTTCTATCTTTCCTAAAATCATGGATGTAGAAATATAAGTATTAACGCCACCAGAGGTCTGTAAATCGAAAAGAAACGTTGTCCTGGCGACTTTAGTGTTATCTACGGTAGACAAGTCACAATTTTAGTAAGTTATAAGAATTGAGAACCTGAAAGTTGATGTTGATATATATTTTACACCTTCATATCTATATCCTTCAAATGTTGCTGAAGTACTGTCAGGCTCAGCATAACGCACATCAAAATGTTGAAATACGGCTTTGATCCTCAATTCGTTGCAAATACCTCATGATCTTAGGGAGATCTATCAGATATTGATAAATCAAAATAATAAAAAATATGAAAATCAATGCAACACAGTACACACCTCCCACGCCACGGGCACTACAAAACAATAACTAAATGACTGTGTGACAACAGTGGCAGACGGCAGTCCTACCACTTTTGCCACAAGGAATTTGTTATTTGTTGAAATGCGCAGTATAATTAGTCCTTATCAATGCCCATAATGCATTTTAAATAAGGTATCGTCCCAGTGTGTGCAATGCCATGCATAGCATATACTCGGTTAACGTATATGAAATACAAGAAGTCTGAAAACAACAACTTAGAACACTATTGAGAATCTTGAAAGTTGACTCGTGTCGACTGTACGAGTGTAGCTACGCGTAACATACTCGAGAGTTGTTGATCTCTCCGATCTCTCGTCAGTCGTCACCTCTTTCTCTCTCAGCTGAGTGACTCTCTCTCTCATTTATTTTGTGTTTTACCTTATTCTTCAGATATTTAATTTTCACTCCTTTATTTATTTTTTTATTTTCCTTTTTAATATTTATTTTATTTTATTACCTTTTTTTTTCCCCTCAGACCGGCCACACGACCCAGCGGCCCAACGGGATATGTCCCGTTTGTCCCTATGGCCAGTCCGCCCCTGGTGAGTGGGGGGATATGCAGCTGACAGCACAGGTTGTGACCAAGGATAGTACACTATCCTTGGTTGTGACTGTCCCCCTTGAGTAAGGGGATATGGGGTGTGTGTACTGTGTGAGATCCTATTACCGTCCTAACAATACCTAAAGATGGTCATACACTATAAGCTCCGCTCTTTCCGGGAGGGTATTAGTTGGGGATCACGAGTCCAGCTCGTATGGGCAAGACTGTGGCCGAATGAATGAATATGGATGGATTCTTACAGGTTCTTACACGTGTTTCGTGTCCTCTTAAGTATTTATTCGCTTCCAATAGTTGCCTGGTTGGTCTTGTCTGATTAGTGATGATTTAATTGCTCACCTTGAACTCTTTGTTGGTTAATTAATCTCTTATCTTTTTAGTATGTATTCTCTATATAGGCCACAGCTAGCTGCATTATTCCTTGTTTCTCTTCTTGAGTTGTTGCCCTGCTTGTTTGTCTGTTTACTCTTCTTTCCTTCTTTTTATTTTTGTCTTATATTCCTTGTAATCCTTTACTTATATTGTTTGTAACCCACAGTGGCTCAGTTCCTGTTTTAAATCCTGAAGTCATGTTTGCGTCTGTTTGTATCATCCAAAATTTGTTGTGCTGTTTCTTGCGTCATAGTCTTTAGATTCCGTAATGTTGCCCATTGTACCAGTTGTCTGTTGGAGCTAAATTTTGATCTTAGCAATGTACTTTACGCAGTGATGACATGCACAAGCTGCAGAGTATAGGTGATAGGAGTCATCACCACTCATAGGATGTCAATGTATACCGAGTGCATCTGCAACCTTCCTAACAGCCCATTGAATGCCTTCCTGTGCTGACTCTCGATAGTGTTTTGTTAAGCATGGCCGCTGGGGTTTGTTATGGGTTCAGGCGTTTATGAGTCCCAGGCAGAGAAGGCAGAGCTAGACCGTCGCTGCCATGGTGACTATTTTAAGCCTGTATTACTAAATTAAGGAGGATTGACGCATAACGCACACTCAAGATTGATAGGATAACACTGTACGCAGACATGCAAGGGATTACCTCAGCCATATAGGGTGGGAGACCGATAATGCGTGGCTAGGTTTTGTTCAAGCCTTTTGTTATTTTTTTGTGTATTTCGTTAGATTTGTATAACTTCCACATCCGTGATTTTATGAAAAAGTAATGGAATATGATAGCTTTGTACCGTATAGAGGTGTCCTGAGTTAGTGTGGCTGTTTCCTTTGTTTGTTTGACGTGACACCGTGACGCGCACACCCTGACATTACCCATGCATAGGGGGAGGGGGGCATTGACCCTCTAGGACCTTTATTCATTGTGAGGGACTACCCCAGACCCCCCCGCTGGTTCACTAACCTAGGTTGCCCCCCCAGAGCCCCCCTCATGTTAGTATTAATTTCCAACGGATGTTTCAGATCATCCGTGTGCAATCCTCGGATGGCACCAAGAGAGTTGAGGTGAAGCCCACAGACACCACCAAGGCGCTGTATGAGAAAGTGTTTGAGCTCTACGCCCTCCCCTCCCACGACTTTGCCCTCACCACCGGCCGAGACCTCAAGTCTGAGATTGCCTCGTCCAGTCGCAAGACCGTCAAGGGATACAAGCTGAACCATGGCGACATGTTGCACCTGCACAAACTTGACAGTGAAGGTGAGGCTGAGTCTTGCATTGCTCCTGTGGCTCTGCAGGTACCTAATGATGAGTGGTTTTTCTAGTATTTTGCATGCAGAGATACAGAGTAGTACAATGAATAATCACAGAAAAATTATGATTATTAGCATTCAATTCTTCTGCGAATTTCTTACATTAATTTACATCTTCCTGCTAAATGCTGATTGGTGGTCTGCCAAAGGCGACGTTACAAGAGTATCTTTTAATAATTGTTATATTGATACTTAACTCAGCTGTTGATTGAGTTCTTATGAAAAAAAAAATCTGAAGTTATTCACCCGTTTAAGCACCACCCCTTATAATGCCCACGAGACTTAGGAATTTCTCTTATCTTGCTCTGGGTAGGAAAGAGCAGCAGCAGTACCAAGAGTAAGGTGAGTGAGGTTTTTGGCCACCCAGTCTCCAAGAGCAGCAAAGACAAAGAGCAGCTCCCCAGCAGCAGTAAAAACCTTCCCAGCACCAGCAAAGACTACCCCAGCACCAGCAAAGACTACCCCAGCACCAGCAAAGACACGAGCAAGGCCAACTCATTCCCAGCCAGCAGTCAAGTGGCCTCAAGAATCAAGAGTCTGGTGGAGGAGGATGAAGTGGACCGCATCTTGGCCAAGGAAGACGGCCGCATCCCCAGAAAACAGAACCCACAGCTGTGAGTCTTATTATTAGTCAGTTCAGTTGTGGGTCAGGAGTCTGGCCTTTTCTATCGGCACTCCCTGATGTTTCTCTTCTTGCTGTCTGGGTCTTGAGTTAGTTGTCTTCTCTTATTCTGTCTTTTAATTTCTTTCTTTTTCTTTCCTCTGGTTGTCAAAAAAATGTTGATTGTTCACTGCATTTTTTTCGAAGTGCATTTTTTCGAGGTGCATTTAATTCGAAGTGCATTTTTTCGAATTGAATTTTTTTCGAAGTGCAGTTTTTCGAAGTGCAGTTTTTCCGAAGTGCATTTTTCGAAGTGCATTTTTTCGAAGTGCAGTTTTTCGAAGTGCAGTTTTTTCGAAGTGCAGTTTTTTCGAAGTGCATTTTTTCGAAGTGCATTTTTTCCCCAAGTGCATTTTTCCAAGTGAATTTTTGTGTGCCCTTGGCCAGTCCTTTGTGATGTAAAACAAAAAAAGTAGTTATAAGAACGAGGTTGGTCAGATTTCAGTATTGAACAAAGCATTGGGAATATACAATCTATATGACTGCTTCATCACGCCAAAGCTCTCTTTTTCTTAGGGTTTTAATCCTACTGATGAAAATAAAAATAATAACGAAGTTCAACCCCAACTCAGATTGTCTTCATTTTATTTTAATTTCATGTTTCAAAGTTATCCTAAGCAAATTACCGAAGCCTTTTGGTAGAACATAGTGTCTCACATCTTATATTCATTCTACTCATAAATAAATTGAAAATTATCCTGTAAAAATTTTAAGATCTCTTGGCTGGCTAAGCCCCCAATGTTTCAAGATCCTAAATACGCCTCTGGGGTCATGTAATGTATCATGCAAAGCAGGGAGTTGTATTCTAGTTTAATGGCATTCATGTATTTTTTTTATCTTCGCATGAAAATAATGTTTTGAATGCTTAAATTGGATGTTGTCTCCCTTGAGGTGCCGCCACGGAGCCACCAACAAGTGTGTGCACTGCATTCCCCTGGATCCCTGGGATGAGAATTACCTCAAGGAACAGAACATCAAGCATCTCTCCTTCAACTCCTACCTGGGCAAGCTGAGCTCAGGGGTTGACAAGGTGGGCTTACTTGCAGCTCTTCATTGTATGGGGTTGTACTGTGTTTTCTAAAACAGTTATCTAAACAGTATATATATATATATATATATATATATATTTATTTATTTACACCCTCTTGCATACTTCATTCCTTTCAATCTCTTTTAATTCCTTGTGCAATATTAAAAGAAAACAAATAAAAAACTTCAAATTTCCCTTTGTGTTACCCACATGGTCTCCATCAGCCGTGTCTTCCTTTCTGCAGGGAAAGTTTGTCAGCTTAGATGACATCAACTGCAGAATCAAGGCTGGCTGTAAAGACCACCCACCGTGGCCCAAGGGCATCTGTTCCAAGTGCCAGCCCTCCGCCATCACCCTCAACCGCCAGTCCTACCGCCACGTGGACAACGTCATGTTTGAAAACCCCAACCTGGTGGAGCGCTTCCTCAACTACTGGCGGGTGACAGGCCACCAGCGCCTGGGCTTCCTGTACGGCCGCTACGAGTCCCACCTGGACGTGCCGCTGGGCATCAAGGCGACTGTGGTGGCGGTGTACGAGCCCCCCCAGGAAGGCACCCGGGACCACGTCAAGCTGCTGCCCGACACCCGGAAGGAGCTGGTGGACGAGGTGAGGCCGAGTGCTGGTGTTGTGGTTGTTTCAGACCATTTCTCTGGAAGCACCCTATACCTGTCCTCCGTTTGTAGTGTGCCTCCGGTAGGGCTGTAGAGAATAAGGACATGTCTATCCTCCGCTTGTAGTGTGCCTCCGGTAGGGCTGTAGAGAATAAGGACATGTCTGTCCTCCGTTTGTAGTGTGCCTCCGGTAGAGCTAGGAATGAGGAGCTGTGATGAGAGGTGGATTTTAGTGTTGTAGAAGAGAGGAAGGGAACATGGTGTGGCTTGTATGAGGAGGACATGTAGACATTATGATATACTGAAGTGTTTATGTTCCAAGCATCTCTCAGTGATGTGCTGTTTGACCCTCAGATTGCTAAGGGAATGGGCCTCACGTGTGTGGGCTGGATCTTCACCGACTTGGTGCCGCTGGATGCCAACAACGGCACGGTGCGGCACCTGAGGCACGCCGGCACCTTCTTCCTGTCCGCCCACGAGGTGATCACGGCCGCCCACCTGCAGTACCTCCACCCCAACCCCTGCAGACTGTCACCCGAGGGAAGATTTGGCTCTAAGTTTGTCACGGTGATCGTTACGGGTGATAAGGATAACCAGGCAAGTCATGTCTCCTCTCGTCCTTTGAGTAACATGAAGCACATAGTTTATCTCTAGTTTGCAGTTTTATGATTACAGAATAGTAATATAAGGGGTGGCAGGCATGTATGTCTCCTCTCGTCCTATGAGTAACATGAAGCACATAGTTTATCTCTTCAGTTTGCAATTTGTTATGAACAGTAACATAAGAAGGGTGGCTGGCATGTATGTTGAGGCGAGTGTAATGGAGTGTTTTATCATCAAGAATTTTTGATGCCGTTCTTGCGTCTAACTCTTTAGATCAATAACTTTCTTCTTTCTGTTTAACGTCAGTTTTTCCCATAATTATTATGAGGTTAGACTGCCGATGATGCGCTTCCAACTATCTCTATCCGTTGCCTCAACTTCTTCAATGCCCAATGCTGCCAGATCCTCTTCAACACACAGCCTCCAAACTCTTTAGATCAGTAACGTTGTCCATTATACCAGTTGTTTGTTTTAGCTAAATTACTATCCTGTGTACTATTACTAAATGACTATTAGCTAAATGACCCTGGTGGTGTGTGTTACAGGTGCACATGGAGGGTTACCAGGTGAGCAACCAGTGCCAGTCAGTGGTGCGGGACAAGTGCCTCATCCCCACCAAGGACGCCCCGGAGCTGGCCTACATCAAGGAGTCTACCGCCAAGCAGTATGTCCCGGACGTCTACTTCAAGGTCAGTATGTCAGCGGAGTCATTAGAGAGCTTTAAAGGGAGGCTGGATAAATTCATGGATGGGGATGAAAGGTGGATGTAGGTAGTGTTAAGTAACAGGAACTACCTCGTGTAGGTCTCACGGCCTCTTGTAGCTTCCTTATTTTCTTATGTTATGTACAAGTACTATCCTGCCCCCATCTTACTACTGCCCGTTCCAGTTCTTTTCCTCATGTCCTCCCTCTCCCGAACGCCTTGTCTTGCGGACGTCCTCACAGAATCCCCCTACTTCTCTTTTAAGTAATTTAATCTCCTTCCTCCAACAAATACACATCCTTCATTTGATCTAACCATCCTGCTGTAACAATCTGTTCCTCTCCCCTTCCCTCACTGTTTCACTCTTTAAGACCCCTCCTTTTTTTATGCTTTCCATAGTGCCATATGACCTCTGATGTCTGGCACATTTCCCCTTTTTTTTGGCTTTAAATCAATCAATCAAGGTCAGTATTTTGCTCTGGGGGAAAGGGAACACTTCAGAGCTTAAAAGAAAGGGAAACATCGAATAGAATAAAAATATAAAGAAATTAAGAAAGTGAAATTTTAAGTCTTGGTAGAGTGTATTATTTATCCTCATCCCTGACCTGTGTGAGTTATCTTTTCCTACAAGTCTGTAATGGATGATATTTGTTGTTATTCCCTCAGGAGAAAGACCAATACAACAATGAAGTGGTTCGTTTAGGAAGACCTCTCCCTGTGGAATACCTGCTCCTCGATTGCCCAGTCTCAACTCCCAATGAGCCGCTTTATACATTTGCTGTGAATGAAGCCAGTTTTCCAGTGGCAAACAGGTAACATTCTGATGCAATACAGTGGCAAACAGGTAACATTCTGATGCAATACAGTGGCAAACAGGTAACATTCTGATGCAATACAGTGGCAAACAGGTAACATTCTGATGCAATACAGTGGCAAACAGGTAACATTCTGATGCAATACAGTGGCAAACAGGTAACATTCTGATGCAATACAAACATGTGGTGATGACATTGTAAATATGTTTGTTCCATGATAAGTTTTTGGGATTTTGACGTAAAGCTCTGATCTAGTGTTTCGTGATAAGTTTTTTGGGATTTTGACGTAAAGCTCTGATCTAGTGTTTCGTGATAAGTTTTTGGGATTTTGACGTAAAGCTCTGATCTAGTGTTTCGTGATAAGTTTTTGGGATTTTGACGTAAAGCTCTGATCTTGTGTTTCATGATAAGTTTTTGGGTTTTGACATAAAGCTCAGGTCTTGTGTTGCCGATGTTCCCTCCTGAGTGTGTCCTGTCCTCCCCGCAGAATGGTGGAGGGTCACCTGCAGGACTTTACCACCCTGGCAGCCTATCTCAAGAAGTTCAAAGATGACCAGTTTTTGGAGGCCATGTCAGACCTGCACGTCCTTATATACATCGCTGCAATGGACATGCTGCCTCTCAGGGTATTTGATTCTTTTTATCAGCTAATTAATATACATTGTCCGAGTCGAGTAACATATCATTGACTTTTCATCTAACTAGCACGGGACAGCTCTTGCTTGTATCTCCAAAGGCCTAGTTAATTAGCATCGTTGATATTAATATTTTTTATTTTATTAATTATGACAGGTATGATTGAAAGATTCACAAAAAAAAAAAAAGTGTTTTATTTAAGGCTGTTGGGCATCTCAGGAGTCCCCATATTGCGGTGCTGGTGTTCTAAGTCAGGCTCACTTTGCAGGAGTACATTGGACCTCTGCTTGACGCTGTGAAGTCTCACAACCGGGCAGCGGCGCTGGAGTGGAAGCAGTCCGGCCACTGGGCGACGGTGGAGCAGCTGGTGATGGCCTCGGGGGCGGAGAGCCTGCCCGGGGGCTCGGGGACGGATGTTGCGGGGGCGGGACCCAGCACGCAGCCCTCGGCGGCCGTCGCCTCCTGGACGTGCCAGCACTGCACCTTCATTAACCAGACAGCAACTGAGAGCTGTGATATGTGCCACCTTCCTAAGTGAAGGGGCCACACCTGTAAAAACTATGTGACTTTCAGTGCTGATGCTGATATTCAGTATCTTGTGTGTTTTAGACAAATTCACTGCAATTTGTTGATGGATAAGAGAAGCTAATGTTGTTCTCTGAACAGCAGGAATATCTCTGATATATATAATATATTATACACAATAATTTGCTTGTATCTTATCAAGCACCGTAGTGCATCCTCTGATGAGGGTATTCAGGTATGTTTCTTTTTCAATGCTAATTAAAGTCCTCAAATAAACACTGCTGAGTCTAGGTCAATTTGAGGCGAGGAAACATTACAAAGGTTTTCAGTTTGTACACAAAATTGCAACAGCGGCACATGCATTACAGTGAGTGGCATTGAATGGTAAGTCAGGAATGGAAGGGTCTGTCTGCATCCCGCCTGCCTGTATGCCTTCACAATCTTATATTTTATGGCACACTTTGTAATAATTCTCTCTTATTAAAACAAAACCAGGTATATTGATAAAATGGTGTTTAATTATTTTTTTTCAACATCTTGAGCTGCATTGAGAATAAGGGAGCTTCCGTGCCTCCCTAAAACAGAGGAAGTATTGAGCATTGTGTGCCGCTCCCTTACTTAGTGATGCTACTCAAATAACGGTAAATCACTTATTATGCTTTCCGATTGGTACTGTGGCTTAAATATTTGTTACTTTTGGCATTACATAAAACCTTAGCAGAGTAACCACTTGATGGAGCTTCAAAGTGGCCTGAAAGTGGATGAGCTGTTTGATAAAGGAGGGATCTTGGTATAGCTGCATATAGGGCTGGGAAGATTAAGTACCAAATTCCCTGTGGTGAAGGTGTTCTATGCCTTATCATATTTTGTGTTGGTGATGACTTAATGACTACCTAAACATGACAGCCACGGCACTTGATGCAATACAGTAGTCCCTTACAGCGGTCAATGTAGCTGGTCTATACTGCCGCATATCCAAACATTGTGTCTCGTACCAACACCCGTTCAATAAGTGTTCCCTATTTACCCAAACTAGACCTAACTTAGCTAGACACAATGGAGATTTTAAGTTATCTTTGACATATTGCTTCTGAGTGAACGGACATTTCCCTTCAACTTGGTACCAATGTTTTATAAGTATCTGAAGGGTTTTATGGAAATCTGGAAGACATTTATTAATAATGAGATCGATAAAGAGTTTTGGCAGCCATTACCTTGATCTTGTCATTGTGGAGTCAGTGCTTTTGTTATGTTCCTTATTTGTTGTTTCTTATTTCTATTTTTTACATTTTATATAACTTGTGGACATACAGTAAAACCTTTCGTATTCGGACCTCCTTTTTTTTCTTCTTTTTTTGTGGTCGAAATTTCCCAGCTATATATTAACCTATATATTTTTTTTTTTTTTTTTTTTTTAGGGGTCGAAATTTCCTAGCTATACCATTAATATATATAATATATATAATATATATATATATATATATATATATATATATATATATAAATATAATATATATATATATATATATATATTATTTTTTTTTTTTTTTTTTTTTTTTTTAGGGGTCGAAATTTCCTAGCTAAAATATTCACCTATTTTTATTTTTTTTTATTTTTTATACATATCCCCCCATTATTCGGATCCTTGCATTACACGGACCACTCCTTGGCCCAATTAGTCCGAATATGAGAGGTTTTACTGTACTGACAAAGTTTAAGACAAGGAGATATGGACTAAGAGGCGAGCACTTTCATTCCTAACTATAGTTTTGTCCTTGGTACTTCTTTACAGGAATATGGCTACCAGGCCGAGTGTCCCAGATTTATACCCATCGGGAGGGTCCACTGGCTGCCTGGGAGGACGGTGTGAATCTTGTCAGGTGTGACTGTGGCAACACCAGATCCTTTCTTTACACCACTACACCAATTTCACTTTGCTTCTTTTCATCACGACAAAAGAAGCGAAGTGAAAGTGTGAGGTATCTGGTGTTGCCACAGTCACACCGACACAGGCAAGATTCACACCGTCCTCCCAGGCAGCCAGCGGACCCTCCCCATGGGAATACATCTGGGACATTCGGCCTGTGACCCACATTCCTCTGATGAAGCACCGCGGCCAAAGCTATAGTTAGGAATAAAAGTGCTCGCCTCTCAGCCCGTGTCTCCTTAATCACCTTGTCTGAAATTTTATATATTTCTTAATTATTTTCAATTTCATTTTAACTTGGCAGAGGAAATTTCCAATATTGATGTTATTGTTTTCAAGGAAATTGCCTTGTTATGCGCACGCACTGATATCTTGGGTAAAACAGTACAAAGTGTTCCAGGTTTTCCATATCTTTACCCCACATTACATAGTTTGCACTTTTGATTGAGAATAATTTTATGTTATTCAAGTCTTAAAAGTTATTAGTTCTTGCTCTGTATAAGATTACGGAGGCTGTCGTGCTGTCATGAGTTCGCTCTTCAAAGCTGATGTTTTCCTTGAATATACTTTAAATTTCAAAACTTCTTCACACTACATTTTTTTGTTGCGCATGAGTCAAGGGGAGGTTGGCATTGTGGGTTCGTGACATCATCACATGCTAGTTTTGAAGAGCCAGACTGACACGGAACCGCGTCTCACGTTCAGACTCGCTAGACTGACGAGGATTCACGGCCAATCACGTCACCGCGTCTTTCACAAACTTGTACCGTATCACATCCACGTTTTGTAAGGGACTACTGTATTAGACTTTCCACTAGAGTCAAGACGAGGACACACCTCCAGACTGAGACATGAGAACTAGAGACTAAAGGCATAGAGGCAGCAGTGGAGGAATGTTCAGAGTATTAGGGAGCAACCTTTGTATCCGAGGTGAAGTGCGGCGAAGCACAGCCAACCTCGGGTCCCACAGAGCTTCCAGAGTGGTTTTTATTAAATTTATTACTATGCAATGTTTCACCTAATGAATGTAAGCTGTGCAGGCCTTAAGAGTGATCCTTTTACCACAGCGTATGTACGTGACTCATGGTTTGATATTGTTTCAGTTCTTGAGGAATACTTTTGAGCATTACCCACACAATCATTGAACATTTTGCAGTGTGACATTAGAGACCACTTCCAGTGTTAGCCTTACTTATTACCCCTTTTTGCACCTGTTATTTCTAGTTTGTACAGGACCCATCGTGGTCGAGTAGATTATTAATAAAAAAAAATAAAGTATTAGCCTCCTCACTATACAGTATATCCAATTAAGTGTAATGATATAGAACATTAACACAAGGTTTAACTTGCTAAAATGGGAAGCTGATCCTACAATCCCTATACATTTACTACATATTAACGTTAACTGAGATGTCAAGATATCACGGTGAGAGATCAACACAAAGAGTAAGCCAAGAGAGAAATGTAATGAACTCACCTTAAATAGCCTTGAGGCCCGAGGTGTCTATGCCCGGGGAGGTCACGGGCTGGAGGTCAACACCGGAAAACAAAGTGTGGTAGGTGGAGGTGAAGGTGGTCAGCTGCCTCTGTAAAGTGGAGTTCCTCAGCTGAAGTTGGTCCACCTGCTCCTCCAGCTTCCTGACGGCGCAGCGGAGGGACTTCTCAGAGAGCTCCTTCTCTGTACGCAGGGCCGACAGCTGCGCCTGGTAGCGGGAGGCCTGTGCTTGTGCCTCCAGGAGCTGCTTGTGGGAGGCAGTGTCCCTCTCGCTCAGCTGGGTCTGGATGCGATCGGAGTCTTGGTTCTGCCGCAGCTTGTAACGGTCAGCCAGGGAGGAGAGACTCGCACACTCGCGGATTCTCTCCTCGAGCTGGGCGGACGTGTGCTCCAGGATGACGTCCTTGGTGGAGAGCTGCTCCCGTAGCTGCTCCACCTCCCTCGTCACCTCCTCCAGCTGGTGGTGCAGGGACGACACAGACTCCCGCGCCCCGGCCACATCCCTTCCCCGGCTGGCACTCTGCTCACGCTCTGCTCTCAGCTTGGACTCCTTCTTGCCGAGCTTCTCTTCCAGGTGCTTCACGTGACTGTGCAGCCCTTGGTTCTCCACTTGGGCTTTGTGCAGCAGCTCCTTAGTGTCTGCCAGCTGCTGCTCGGCTTCCTGCGCCTTCTGGGGCAAACTGCTGAGGATGCCCAGCTGTTCTGTGGTTGCTGTGGAGGCCATCTGAGGGACAAGAAAATAAATAGCACTTAGATCAGTCACATGCCTAAGTCATAATCATGTCACATTCAGACTATATTTGTGAGTGGTTACTAAAGAGGCAGCACCAAGGATAATATACACTCTATATAATATATTTGCCTCTATATACTATCCTTGGGCAGCACCCTAATGGGCCTCTGAGCCATTCACACGCCACTTAATAAAGGGACTAACCCTTAAGTAACATTGAAACCCATAAGACACGCGTCATCAAGGCAAAATATTATTCACAATCGCCAAACGGCCGGCAATTCTATAAACTTAAGAAGGGATGCAACAGTCAACATACACATGAATTTTTTTGTTTTGTTTGAGCTGTAAAGTAAAAAGCACATGAAAATAAAGCTACATATTTTTGTAATTTCTTATCCATTTGCAATTTGACGTAACTTTTCTTTCAACTGTACTGCAGCTGATAATTATTATTCTCTTTATATTTACTTGTCATTTCTTATTACTTATTATTCACCCTTTACCATACAGGTGAGTAATAGTAAGTAAATTATAGATACAAGAAATTTCTTTTTTTTAAGTACTTGATGGAAGGCTTAGCTGCCATTTCATATTAATTACTTCCATGCATTTACAACTGAACCATACGGGGAATGTGGCGAGTTCCCGGCATGGATTGATCCTGATCCCCGGCGTCCAGTGTGGGTGTGGCGTGAAGATCACACTCGCACGTGATCTTCCAAAATATGGCTGCCAAAACTCTTTATAGATATACTATGCATCTCTTTATAGATATAGCTACTATGCATCACTTTCTTCCAGATTTTCACAGAACCCTCAAATACTTACAAAACATTAGTACAGAGTGGAGGGGAAATGCCTGGTTCACTCAGTAGAAATATGTCAAAGATAACTAAAATGTCAAAATAATAATTACAATGTGTCTAGGTGAGTTAGGTGTAATTACCCGTGCCTCCAGGAGGGAAGAGTGGTGGTGCAGCTTGTCATTCTGCTGCTGCAACTCTTGGTTCTGTCTCTGAAACATCTCAATCTTCTTGTTCCTCCCTTTAAGCTTCCTCTGCAGCTCCTCATTCTCCCCTTGAAGCTGGTTCTTGTCTTCATCTTGCTGCACTCTGGTCTGGTGGAAGCTGTCTCGCCATTCTTGCAGGCAGGTGTTGATGGTGCCTTTAATAGTCCCCATCATGCCCTCCACCTCCTCACCGCCCACCTGCAGGCTTTCAAGTCTCCTCACAATGAGCTCCAAGGCTTCACTATACATCCTGTCAGTTCTTGTCACTGTTACTGACTCAGCCTTGGCCTCACTTTCTCCACTCGGGTGTGATGCTGGCTTGCCCTCACTGTCTCTACTGGGGTGTGATGCTGCGGCTTGTGCATGTATAGTGCTTCCTGTATCCTCTCTGGGACCCTTCGAGGATACTTCACCTGCAGGGCTAGCCACACCAGAGGGCTTGAGTACCTGATGCCTGGGACTGTCCTTGGCCCTGTCTTCACTTTCACTCCTTTTCAGATGATCATTCTTTTTTTCTCCCTCTCCAATAAAGTTGTGTTCATCCTCATTTACTTTTGTTTCCTCTGACCTGTTCTTTTCCTTGACCATGAGATCAGTTCGGGTTTTCTCCAGCAGTGTCCTCAGTTCTTGCAGCTGTTGGGCGTGGTCCTGTTCGTCCCCTACAAGCTTCCTCTGTGTCTGCTCCAGCTGCTCCTTGTACCCCTGAATGGCCTCCTCGTACATGTCCCGTGTCTCGCTGAACCGCCTCATCCACTCCTCCTCCAAGACCGCCACCTCAGACCTCTTGCTGTCTCCTGGACCCTGCTTCTTGAGGGACTCTTGTAGTATGACGTTGCTTTCCCTCAATGACTTTAACTGTAGCTCGTAGTTCCTCAAGCTTTCATCCTTTCCGTTGAGCTGAGGAAGGGATAGAAAGTGCACTAAAAATACAAAGGTACTTGGAAAACAATAAGAACATAAGAAAATAAGGAAGCTACAATACAATATAATAGGAAACATGATTCAAGATGTTGCTATTCTCAGTTCATAGAAGAAATGTCACTCCATGGGAACGTCAAACAATAGACAGCACAGTCAGCTAAGCCAAGGCACACACCTGTCCCCTCAATGCCTGTATCTCCTTCTGCAGCTCTGTTAGCATCCGCCGGGTGGCCTCGGGCTCTGTGTCATCCTGTGCCCAGCCTCTGCCCTCCCCGGATGCCCCCATGACACTGTTCAGCTTCTGGTTCTCGGCTTCAACCTGTCAACGTGATGTGGTGGTGAGACGCTTTCCTAACACAGACCAAATAAAACGAGGACATTAAGGGCAATATGGATAGAGAAATATAGGGGCAATATCGGGGCAATATCAGGGGTCGATAGCCATGGTAGGCAATCCACCTAGGCCCTCATACAAATACTGGGGTTGCCTGTCAGGAAGAGCATCCAGGGCGTAAAACTCGTGCCACAAATTTAAATGATGAACGCCGACAATAGAATTGGCAGGGTATCATCGACCGTCTAACCTCATGACATTATGGGATAAGATACTTTGATCCTATCTAGACACTTTGCAAGTACCAACTACAAGGTTATTGACTATACAAAGCACCACCATGACATTATGGGAAAATCTGATGTTAAACAGAAAGATGATGATGATGATTCCATTGCAAACCAGGAACACCAAGAGTACCTTGAGGACATACTGCAGCAAGTCTTCATACTTCTTTTTGAGGGAGAGAATAACATCATTCTCCCTGACGGCCTCCACACTCTCCCTACTACCGGTACTTCTCTTTGGTTCCCCTTGCCGCTTGGCCCTCTGCTGCAGCCGCTGAATCTGGGAGAAAAAGAAAGATTGAGTGCTTTGCAGGTGTAGTTGCTTGGCCAAACCATCTTCAGTGATCTCACCTGTGGCTGCGGGATTACAACTTTCCAACCTTGAGACTCCGAAGTCAATCACGAAGACATCTATCCATTTATTTTCATCTTCACTAACTGATGTATCAAGGCTTCATAGACATGGATGCTACACTGCCATGACTGTTGAAAGGTTAATAAACAATTTCACCAGACAAGGCAACTTAAGACACATGGATCTCTTTTGGGTGTCATCAAGAGAGTGTGATCTCTCGCTACACGTCACCCATGGATGAAGCGTGTCCTGACATGTGATTCACTGCCATAATTAAGAGTTTGCCAAGGAGAGGAATAAAGATAAACACTGCATTCTAACTTCAAATGTCTAACAATATAAATTCAGTTCAAAATGACATCAGCTCTAATTCAGTATTTTAGCTGGAAGTGCCATCCTAGAAAGACATCTTACACTGTGAATTGATTGATTTAATGCCAAAAAAGAGGGAAATGTGCCAGATATCAGAGGTCATATGGCACTACGGCAAAGCATAAAAAAGGGAGGCCGCTAGGGAGGGGTTAGAGAAAAAGAATGAAACGGTGAGGGAAGGGGAAAGTTACACCGTGAAAATAATTGATGTAATAGTAAATAGTCTGATTCCGGATCCTCATCTTACCTTCCTCATGAGCTTCTTGTTCTCCTCCAACAGGTCAATATTATTCTGTGTCAACTCTCGCACATTCCTCAACTCCTGGCGCAGTCTTTCCTCTTCCTTCTCCAGGTCACGTTCTCTTGATTCTTTCCTTCGTCCGCTGCGGCTGCTGTGTTGCTTCTTCCCCTTCCCTTGCGCCTCTTCCTGAAGCAAGAATCCTCACTGTGCATCTTGGTTTCTATATTTACTTTATGTTACAAATACTTATGTCATGATACGAAATAACTCACTCTGGGCACGTCAGGTTTGGGGGACACCTTGCTCCACTTCATGACAGTATTATACACATCCTTGGGCAACGGGTCACCATTACAGACCCTTCTCTGCGCCTCCTGCACCAGGGAGAAGGGCAAGGTTAGTCTTCAGGTCGTATACTGAATCTTACTCTTCTGTGCAAATGAAAAATTATAAACATAAAGTAAAGGTATTGATATTGATACATTGATACATTGATACAAACAAACAAACAAAACAAACATGATACATCACAAATACAAGTACAGAGGGAAAGAGTAACAGCAATGGAAAAGCTGTATGTGTGTAGCGCTAAGGACAACTGCACTGGTTTCTCATTGATTTCTTTACAAATACCAGATCTTTAAACATGTGGAATGGCAGCCAAGAAAAAAATATATAGGAATCTAGTTCAGTGCAAAAGTAATTGGATACATAACTGCAAATAATTACTGGCCTCAATGACAAATGTGACCAGATAAGGAGCAGGGTTACAGCAATGAGGGAATTTTGTCATGCAAGGTGAAAGTGGAGTATTTATCCACCTTGATGATGTCTTCCTCGTGGTGGAGGCGCTCGAGGTACCGGGAGTGCTGGGCATTGTCCTTCTGACTCTGTGTTCTCCCCTCCATCATCTGCCAAGAGGTGTGGAATTACCAGGGCCGTTTCTTACGATATGCGAACTACGTGGTTGCATAGGGCCCCCGAAGCCACCAAGGGGCCCCTAAGCTGCCAATATTTGCTCTTTTTTTTATAGTCTAGTCTCCTAGTTATAATCCAGTAACTCTTTTCCTCTTAAATTGCACCAGATTGATGCATCTAAAGGCGTGCCCCCGGACCACCTTAACCCCTTGAGGCCCAGAACGTAATTTCCATTGTAATTTGGCTACCAATAGACGATTTTTAGTGACTATAAGCAATATTTTATAGCTATGACCTGTTTAGTATGCCTGCCCACTAACTGATTTGGTATATTCAGTGACTTTTCATTATTTTATGGCTCGACTACATACAATTTTTTATAGCAAAGGAAAGATCTGGGCGTGAAGGGGTTAAGAGGGCTTGGGATCCCCCCACCATACAAGTAACAGGGCCATAAAGTACCCTGCCCTGTACCATAAAGGTACAGGGCAGGAGTATGTTTGAATGTTTCCTTAATATCTAGATGAGGTGATAGCTGTACAGATGCATGAGGACTAGCTTGACTCACAGCAGGGGAGGATGGGCGCGGCACCAGCTCAGGGTTGGAGTGAAACCTTCTGGACAACACAAGGGACGGTTCCTGTACACGTAATAATAAGAACATAAGAAAATAAGGAAGCTAAAAGAGGCCGCGAGACTTACACGTGGTAGTTCCTGTTACTTAACACGACCTACCCTCCACCTTTCATCCACATCTATGAAATGATCTAGCCTCATTTTAAAGCTCCCTAATGAGTTCGGACTAACTACCTAATGACCGAGTCCATTCCAATCATTTAACACCCTATTTGTGAACCAGTTTTTCCCTATTTCCTTTTTAAATCTGTGCTTTTCCATAATGACCAATCTTATAAGAAATGATAACAGAGATATGCAATAAAATGGATTAGAATTCTCCAGGTGTAGTTTCATCTCTTTTCCTGTACAGAGGGACTGATATCAACTAGCATGGCCAATTGCAGCATTAGTATTGTACAGACAGACCACCAGTAGTGAGGCAGTGATGGGCAGGACCTGAGGTGTGCCCGACTGCTTATCATTCTGCATGAAAGGTTTGCCCAATAAATGAACAAATAAATAGAGCAATGGACTAATTGATCAATAAACAAATAAAACTATACATAAATATATACACAAATAAATTATAAAACAAAAATGAATAATATATTCAGTAAAACCTCTCGTATTCGGACCCTCATTATTCGGACTTCGACATTATTCGGACCTTTTTTTTTTTAAGGGGTCAAAATTTTCTAGCTATTTATACTACACCTAGATTTTTTTTATTTTTTTTTATTTATTTTTTTTTATTTTTTTTAGGGGTCAACATTTCCTAGCTAATATATACACTTAGAATTTTTTTTTGTTTTTTTATTTTTTATTTTTTTATTGGGCGAAATTTCCTAGCTAATATCATAATACAGATTTTTTTTTTTTCTTTTCTTTCTCACATATCCCCCCATATATAATCCCCCCATTATTCGGATCCTTGCATTACTCGGACCACTCCTTGGCCCAATTAGTCCGAATATGAGAGGTTTTACTGTATACACAAATAAATTAGCAAACTAAAATAAATACATAAATGTGCAAAAATAAATGATCAAACTAATGTACAAGGTGCTTGATGTGGGAAGGTTTTAGTGTATATTTATATTTCCCTGGCGTGTGGCCACCCACCCCATGGGGCCTGGAGGTGCGGCAGGGCGGGGGTACCCAGGGCCTCGGGTGCAGATGGAGGGGGCACAGACACAGCCGGGGCTCAGGACGCCTCAACGTCTTCAAGAACTCCTGGTAGCGACGTATCCTCCGGCTGTGCAGCATCTGAAGCAATGGACATATTCCCTTAGTGGTGCAGTCAATTCGTACACAAGTTGTTTCGTACACCAGTAGACTCGTACATCAAAAAGTTGTTTCGTAGTCAATATGAAACTATAGTCGTTTCGTACACACATATCAGAGTTGAACTTGATTACTAGCTACGAAACGACACCAGATATGTACGAAAAAACTTAAGATCAGTGTACAAAACAACTAACAAAACCTTGGTACGAAACTCCCTGTAACCTTCCCTTAGTGCTAGTTTTGATTGGTGGCGCCTCACTGCCACACACTGCTTATGCTGGTAAAATTCTATCTAGAGTCCTTTCCCATCACTTTATAATTATGTTTTAGAGGTATCTGAAGGGATCTGTGAAGGTCTGGAGGAAACCCCCACTAATAAGGGAGAGAAAGGACTCAGAATGTTACCCTTGTGCTCAGGTAACCATGGCACGCCCACCACTAATCACATCACCACACCCCTGAACACATGCACAGACTGTTCAGGAAGTGCAACAACGCAATACATTGGTAACATGCCTTCAAAAGCAGATTTGAAGAGCCAAAAAATCTAACCTGCAAAGGAAGACTTAAGTGGAGGGTAGATCATATTTTCATGAACCCATAGATCATGTATGGCTGTAGTTGGTAATTATGGAGGAGAGTTTCACGTTCGTTTTCAGAGACACCAACTACTTTTTCTTGGCCTACAATAGGTGCTTGTTCTAATGGTGCTAGTTTTATTTTGCGCAAACCAAAAAAAAAAAAAAAAAAAAAAAAAAAAAATTGAAACCTAACCTAACCTTGTTTTAACCTAACCTAACCTAACCTAACCTTACAGGTTTTAAAGAAACCTAACCTAACCTTAACCACAAAATATTTTTTTTTTTTTTCATTGAGCGCAAGTAGAGTAGTAGTGTACAGTATACTGAGCCAAAAAAAAAATTGAATTCGTGAGTAGTAAGGTCTGTAGCGTACGTGAAACTCTCTTCCATATTAACCGTCTGGGGTGGTATTGACGTGGTTGTCTGTGGTTGTATTGTTGTGGCTGTGGCTGTCTGTGGTGGTATTGCTGTAGTTGTCTGTGGTGGTATTGCTGTGGCTGTGGTTGTATTGCTGTGGCTGTGGTTGTGTGGTGGTATTGCTGTGGCTGTGGTTGTCTGTGGTGGTATTGCTGTGGTTGTATGTGGTGGTATTGCTGTGGCTGTGGTTGTCTGTGGTGGTATTGTTATGGCTGTGGCTGTCTATGGTGGCATTACCTCATACTCCTATTCGTGTGACCTCCCAGGCTGCGTCGCTGCGAAGGGTCCCAGGCAGTGAGGCTCCAACACGCTGCTTAAGTGATAACAAGGCAGGTTCACCACACACAACACATAACACGGAGCAATGGACAGTGGTGGAATGGCAAGGCAAGGCGTCCCTTCACCCAACACCTGCCTTAACGTTCAGTCAGTTCAGTTGTTGGTCGGGAGTCAGGCCTTTTTCAACGGCACTCCCTGACGTGTTTCTTCTTGCTGTCTGGGTCTTTAATTAGTTTTCTTCTCTTATTCTATCTTATTAGTTTCTTTCTTTTTCTTTCTTCTTATTTTCTCTGGTCATCCAAAAACTGTTGATTGTTCTTTTTGCTTCTTCCACATTCCCCTCTCCGTGTTGACAAATTTATATGACATGAGTGATCTTGATCTTGATAGACTGGCTGTTGTAGTTTGTAGAATGTAGACATAGTACATATATAGATTCCCTTGTTTTAATTTGAAGTTCAGTTGTTTTAATTTGAGTGAAAAGATGTAGACTCAAAGTGTCATTGCTAGATGCGTTGTTGTGGACTAGAGATGATGTTTGGGTTAGATTAAATGGTACCACTGAACAAGACTAAATATGGAAAGTTATGCCACTCTCCTCTCCATGCTGCATTCAGAACCTTACTAAGTTACTATGCTCATGAAGAACATAAGAACATAGGAAGCTACTAGAGGCTGTGAGACCTACGCGTGGTAGTTCCTGTTACTTAACACTTGCCTACATCCACCTTTCATCCCCATCCATGAAATTGTCTAACCTTTTAAAACTCCCTATTGACTCCTGCACTAACCACCACTCCTTACTCCTCCCTAACCACTGAAGAAACCTTTGTAAGTGTATCCATTTAGCAAGTTTTTTTTCTTTGCTACATGGATGGATGGAATGCTATATAGAAATGTATTGCAACATTTCTGAAAGCATTTTGGGGGATATTACAGAACTTGCATTTGATAGGATACCTATCCAAGGTACTATACTCGACATAGTATCCTTGGTACCTACTATGCTTTTGTAATGGTATAACAATGGCTTATAATTATGATAACTGGACATATAAAGAACTATTTTGAAAATCATTTATTGTTCTGGTCTGTCTTCAATAAAAAAATATAAACCTGTACACCATTATCGCTGCTAGTCAAGAGTGTCATTGCCTTCGCAGTCGCTTCACACCACTCTGGTTGTGCCCGCTGCAAAGAACACAATGGTTATAAAAACAGAACATAACATAAGAAAATAAGGAAGCTACAAGAGGCCGTGAGACCTACACGTAGTAGTTCCTGTTACTTAACACTACCTACATTCACCTTTCATCCCCGTCCATGAAATTGTCTAGCCTCTTTTTAATCTTAAAACTCCCTATTGACTCTGCACTAACTACCTGCCGACTGAGTCCATTCCAATCATTTACCACCCTAAGGTAGTCACTCTAGATGAAAGATGTAGATGATGATGGAAGATGAAAGCTATAAAAGCTTTCATAATCTGTACTGATGGTGAGCACTGGTGTAGCTTGTCTCTGATTCCTAAGAAGACTTGACTGAGATGCTTGAAGAATATTAAGATGTATAGTTTTCCTTATGGTGTATTGATGTGTTAAATATTAGATGATGAAAAATAATAGTCAATAGTCAATGTCAATATAAAAACAAATGTCAAATAGTCAATGCTAAGATTATTCATGAGTTTATGGGTAAGCTTGACTAGATGAAACATGGAGACTAGACCCCTGTATGAATCTTGGAGTTAATGGAGTATAAATCCTTTCCTATATGTCACAACTAAGTAAATGTAACTAGGTCAATAGGTCCATCCCACATGCACACCTACAGAAGTGAAGGACTGCCACCCTCAGGTTCTGCTAGGGTATTGAGGCCACATAAGAACATAAGAAAATAAGGAAGCTACAAGAGGCCGTGAGCTGACATCCCGTACCTATTCTCTGCCAGGCGAAAAGAGGAGGCCACTAAACACCCTAAATTTGGTGAATGCGTTAAATTAAATGTCTTGATGTGATTCAGTACCAACATGAAAGAATAAGCGGGGACACATAAAAGAGTTCTGAAAGGCAGGAAAGGGCACAGCATTGAACGAGAGACAGTCAGCATGGAAATAAAAAAAAGATACCAAGTGATAAACTAATAACATCTTTCTACACATATAGAGATAGCTAACATAGATAGATAAGTAAACAGATATAAACAGATACCATAATTTGAAGAAAAAAAAAGAATGTCAAAGAGAAAACAATAAATCAGAACAAAAATAACAACACCAAGAAGGTAGAACATAAGAACATAAGAAAATAAGGAAGCTACAAGAGGCTGTGAGACCTACACGAGGTAGTTCCTGTTACTTAACACTACCTACATCCACCTTTCATCCCCATCCATGAAATTGTCTAGCCTCCTTTTAAATCTCACTATTGACTCCGCACTAACTACCTGACGACTGAGTCCATTCTAATCATTTACCACCCTATTTGTGAACCAGTTTTTCCCTATTTCTTTTTTAAATCTACGCTTTTCCAGTTTGAATCCGTTACTTCTTGTTCTACCCAGTAATAAATCAGAAAAAGAACACAAATGACAGCACCCAGAAGGCAGAGTGAGGACTACAAATCTTTACCTCATGGACAGCACTAAATCTTTGTACTGAGAGATCAAGTGGTTCTCCTCCTCCGGCAGCTCCTCCATCAAGAGGTAGTTGTTGATGAAGATGGGCTTGAGACACGGGATTCCCCTCACCACAAAGGGTTCAATGTCCACCTTCTCTTGGGCCTTATCCATCTCGACAAAGAAGTGTGTGATGCCTTCCAGGTTCCCATAGGGCGGCCTGAGCAGGGTAATGAGGGAAAGAGAGTTTAACCCCTTGAGGCCCAGAACGTAATTTCCATTGTTGTAATTTGACTACCATTAGACGATTTTTAGTGAATATAAGCAATGTTTTATAGATATGACATGTTTAGTATCCTTGTCAAGTAGCTAATTTGATATATTACTTTAGTTTTCGTAATTTAATGGCTAACAACAGACAGTTTTATATAGCAAAGGAAAATTCTGGGTCTCAAGGGATTAATATTATTGAGATTGATGTTTCAGTCTGCCATTTATGTGATTCTGGAGCAGATGTGGTTTGAGATGGTCAAATAGGAGTCATGATGAGTTCTACCGTCAATAACACTATAGTCGCCACTGCACTAATGTCGCCAGGTGCCATATATTACGAATTTTAGCATCACTAGAGACTTTTATGTGCCACTGAAGACAGGTACATAATATAAACTACTGTAGATGCCTTTTCAGTGACACATTCTGTAATGATGCTAAAATTTGTAATATATGACGCCTGGCGACATTAGTGCAGTGGCGACTGAAGTGTTATTGACGGCAACTTTATAAGAATACAGGAAGCACAGTATGAGCACTTAGTGATAGAATGGGAGTGAGACTAAGTCAAGGAAGGAATGCATGTTTGTGCGAGAATAAATCAAGGTAAGGAATGCATGTTTGTGCGAGAATAAATCAAGGAAGGAATGCATGTTGGTGTGAGAATAAGTCAAGGAAGGAATGCATGTTTGTGCGAGAATAAATCAAGGAAGGAATGCATGTTGGTGTGAGAATAAGTCAAGGAAGGAATGCATGTTTGTGCGAGAATAAATCAAGGAAGGAATGCATGTTGGTGTGAGAATAAGTCAAGGAAGGAATGCATGTTTGTGCGAGAATAAATCAAGGAAGGAATGCATGTTTGTGCAAGAATAAGTCAAGGAAGGAATGCATGTTTGTGCGAGAATAAATCAAGGAAGGAATGCATGTTGGTGTGAGAATAAATCAAGGAAGGAATGCATGTTTGTGCGAGAATAAATCAAGGAAGGAATGCATGTTTGTGCGAGAATAAGTCAAGGAAGGAATGCATGTTTGTGCAAGAATAAGTCAAGGAAGGAATGCATGTTTGTGCAAGAATAAGTCAAGGAAGGAATGCATGTTTGTGCGAGAATAAATCAAGGAAGGAATGCATGTTTGTGCGAGAATAAGTCAAGGAAGGAATGCATGTTTGTGCGAGAATAAGTCAAGGAAGGAATGCATGTTTGTGCGAGAATAAGCCAAGGAAGGAATGCATGTTTGTGCGAGAATAAATCAAGGAAGGAATGCATGTTTGTGCGAGAATAAATCAAGGAATGCATGTTTGTGCGAGAATAAATCAAGGAAGGAATGCATGTTTGTGCGAGAATAAATCAAGGAAGGAATGCATGTTTGTGCGAGAATAAATCAAGGAAGGAATGCATGTTTGTGTGAGAATAAGTCAAGGAAGGAATGCATGTTTGTGCGAGAATAAATCAAGGAAGGAATGCATGTTTGTGCGAGAATAAATCAAGGAAGGAATGCATGCTTGTGCGAGAATAAGTCAAGGAAGGAATGCATGTTTGTGCGAGAATAAGTCAAGGAAGGAATGCATGTTTGTGCGAGAATAAGTCAAGGAAGGAATGCATGTTTGTGCGAGAATAAGTCAAGGAAGGAATGCATGTTTGTGCGAGAATAAGTCAAGGAAGGAATGCATGTTTGTGCGAGAATAAGTCAAGGAAGGAATGCATGTTTGTGCGAGAATAAATCAAGGAAGGAATGCATGTTTGTGCGAGAATAAGTCAAGGAAGGAATGCATGTTTGTGCGAGAATAAGTCAAGGAAGGAATGCATGTTTGTGCGAGAATAAGTCAAGGAAGGAATGCATGTTTGTGCAGGACTCACTTGGCTGTGCCCATTGCTCCGCCTCCTGCCTTGATCATGCGTGAGAAGGAGCCCACCCGGTCCTTGCTGGAGTGCACCAGGGCCACCATGTGCTGGAAGGGCCGCTGCCTCACCTTGCCGCCCGGCCCGCCGATGGCACACCTCCAGCGCCAGGCAGCCTTGGCCAGCTGGGCGCGGGTGCTCACCGGCTCAAGGCAAGGCAGGTGTTCAGCTGCTGGATTGCCCCAAGCATACGTTTCCTCCTGAAACATTTGAAAATAATATATGATAATTATAATCTGAGATGACATTATCTCTCTGACTATCCTCTGACTATCCAAGGCCACTGTTTCATCCACTCTTTACACACACGTGAAACACCTCTATTGAATACAGTAAACCCTCTCTAATTCAAACTAATTGGGGGGAGACCTGGGTCGAATTAGCCAAAAATCCGAATTATTCAGGTTCAAATTAGAGTTAACTGTACTTTGAATTAATACAAAGACAAGACATCAACATCCACTCTGTTCAGAACACGCCATCGCTATCATTCACCACCACCGTTAGAGAGAGGGGCACAGAGGTGCACAGAAGGCCGCTGCTCACCTTGAGGAAGTGTCCTGCCTCCCGAGAGTGGTCCAGGTAGGAGTCATGCAACACCCACTTGCCCGATGCAATGGCTGCCAGCGTCCTCTCTGACCGGGACAATGACTCCGCCACAAGATGGGTGACCTCCGCGTTGAACATGAGGCTGGTCTTGGCCCCCAGCCCCTCCACCACCTGGGTGTAGTGGAGGCGCTTCTCCTCAGCCATGCCCACCAACACAAACATGGGAGGCGGGAGGGGAGACTGGTCCACACTGTCAACAGCTTCGTTAACAGTACTACATGGCTCTTCTTCTTTGCCTTTCTCTGGCCTTTCATGTTTCTCTGCTTCCTCCTCGACACATTCCTAATGGAGATGTATTATTATAGTTAGCACTCAAGTAACACTCATCAGTAAAAGGAGACATGATTTTTATGGAGAACTGATACGTCAAACAGAAATATAGAATGATGTATTTAATCAAGTACATCTTACTGATGAACTATTTTCATACAATCCACCTTTACATGCACAGGCTGGGTGGCATCAAAGGTACACAAAGGTAGCCAATGCAAGACAGACTTGTGCAGTAGTGGCTCATAAAACATGGATAACTTGAATGAGAGACACCCACAGAAACACCCATACATTCTCCCCTTTGAATTACTCAACAATAAAACAATTCATCTTAACCCCTTGAGAACCAGAACGTAATTCTCTTTGTAATTTGACTACCATTAGATGATTTTATTAGATATAAGCAATATTTTATAGATATGACCTGTTTAGTATCCTTGTCCGCTAGCTAATTTGGTATATTAAGTCACTTCGTAATTTTATGACTAACAACAGACAATTTTTTATAGCAAAGGAAAGACCAGGGCGTGAAGGGGTTAACAGACAGTTCATAATCCTGCCGCCTCAACACCTGTCCTGCCTCACCTGTTCCTCCGTGTCCTGGGCCGGGGCTTCCTCTCTGCTCCCGCCCATCTGGTCCTGGAGGTGCAGCCTGGCCTCACGCTCCACAGGATCCTCCCAGGTGATGGCAGTGGATTGGGACTCTGGCTCCTCTCCAGATACTGAACATTAGAACATAAGAACATAAGGAAGCGACAAGAGGCAGCGAGACCTACACGTGGTAGTTCCTGTTCACTGGCACAACAGGGCACATCAAAACTTACTGTGGTGATGGTGGTGGTGGTTATGTGTGTTTTGTGTGCAAGAGATATACCTGAGCTGGTCAGGGAGGTATCAGATATGTCACCTTAATGATATCTTTACATAGAAACTTAGAAAGTATTATAAGATTACGAAATGGAGGTTTCAAGAAAGCCTGAGAGCTTCTGAAAGTCTGCAGGTCGCCATCCACCGGGCAGGCCAAAGAAGACATGGAGGCATTGTGTTGAAGAGGATCTGGCAACATTGGACATTGAAGAAGTTGAGGCAATGGATAGAGATAGTTGGAAGCGTATCATTGGCCATCTAACCTCATAAAAAGTACAGTAAAACCTCTCATATCCGGACTAATTGGGCCAAGGAGTGGTCCGAGTAATGCAAGGATCCGAATAATGGGGGGATTATATATGGAGGGATATGGAATAAAAAAAAAAAAAAAAAAATCAATCTAGGTGTATATAGCTAGGAAATGTCGACTCCTAAAAAAATTAAAAAATTAAAAAATAAAAAAATAAAAAATAAAATAAAAATAATAATAATTCTAGGTGTATATATATATATAATATACGTAGCTAGGAAATTTCGACCGGCCGCCCCCCCCCCCCCCCCCAAAAAAAAAAAATATCTCCTTTGTATATAGCTAGGGAATCCCCCCCCCAAAAAAAAAAAAAATTCTAGATGTATATATAGGTAGGAAATTTCGACCCTTAAAAAAAAAAAAAAAAAAAATTGAGGAGGTCCGAATAATGTCAAAGTCCGAATAATGAAGGTGCGAATAAGAGGTTTTACTGTATGTGAAAAACTGACATTAAACAGAAAGAAGGTTCCAAGAGACGGTGAATGGAGTCCATGTCATATACTCACTTGGCTGTGTCTCAATATCCACATGTCTTGAGTTAGCAGGTCTTTGCCATTCCCCTGGTGGCTTGTTCCTTCCTCTCCCTCCACCATTTCTCATCCCACTCATTTGGGCAAGGGCTCCAATCTCCTCCAGCTGCTTGGATAGTTTTTCTTTCTCCAGTTGTGTTCCGTCTCTCTGCTCACCCTCCCCACTGCCATCACACGCCTCCTGCTGCTGTGAGACATTCCCCTCCATCTCTTCCTCCCTCTCAGAATACTTCCTCTTGCAGAGTTCTTACTGCCAGGAGACTTCATTTGGAGGCTCATGTTAGGGCTGTGTGTGTAGGGAAACAGCACCTCATCTACCCTGACTCTCTTCTCCAGGCACATCCACAGCCAGTCAGGGGATACGATAATCTTCCCGTCGTGCTTAACCTTACGGAAGTCCCTATTGAGGTCATTAGAGCGACCCTGGAAAAGGTAGTGGGTGACCTCTGGGGCGTAACTGTGAAGGAATTGACCACCCAGCTCCTGCACCGCCTGCGCCATCTCCGGCCACTGGTTGATGTACTTACGGGAGGAGCAAATCACCACCTCCCTCAGCGGCCCATCAACCTCCATCTCCGTCTCCTGTCCCGTGCCTTCCATTCTCCCCTGAGTCTCCTGTGTGCCGAGCCTCCCCACACCGGCCTCCTGCAGCTGGAGAGGAGGCTTCCGTTTGTACTTTTTCATCGTTTCCTTGATGTCTTCGTAGAACTTTTTGTAGAACCCGCCTGAGGGTGTGACGGTATTGAGTTGTGCTGATTGTGTGGGGTTGTTGAAGAAGTCGCTGATCTCCTTGATCTTCTGCTGGGTGTCGGGTGAAGGCTTGGACGGGTGAGTGTCGGGGGCCGGCATGGAGGGCACAGCAGCCTCCTCATTGCAGCTTTCTGATAACCCAGCAGCTGAGTGCACTGGATCAGAGTAACAAGAGTAATTAAAGTAAGAGTTAATTAGAGTAACAAGATTAAAAGTAATTATGTTTCTCGGCTTGTTAGTCTCTTGTTCTCTCACAAATAGAACATAAGAACATAAGAAAATATGGAAGCTACAAGAGGCCGTGAGACCTACACGTGATAGTTCCTGTATAGAATAAGCATAATATAGAATATAAATAGATTTCTCTTTCTCACCAACAACTGCATCCCCATAACTATTCTTACATCAGCTCAGAGTTTAATAAATACAACCATAAAGTCAATGCTTTAAAGAATGCTCTCTTGGACCAATCTGTCCTCACAAGAAATATCATAAGATCCAAGCAAACACAGCCTTTCACACGGTGTAGCTCAGGCTCTGTAAAACACAACACAACTAGGTAAACAACACCCAACTGTAAAGAGAAAAGTAATACCCTGGTACCTACTTTCCCCGGCAGTGTGAGCTTGTAGTAACTGTAGGGAGAAAAGTAATACCATGGTACTTACTTTCCCCGGCAGTGTGAGCTTGTAGTAACTGTAGGGAGAAAAGTAATACCATGGTACTTACTTTCCCCGGCAGTGTGAGCTTGTAGTAACTGTAGGGAGAAAAGTAATACCCTGGTACTTACTTTCCCCGGCAGTGTGAGCTTGTAGTAACTGTAGGGAGAAAAGTAATACCCTGGTACCTACTTTCCCCGGCAGTGTGAGCTTGTAGTAACTGTAAGGAGAAAAGTAATACCCTGGTACCTACTTTCCCCGGCAGTGTGAGCTTGTAGTAACTGTAGGGAGAAAAGTAATACCCTGGTACTTACTTTCCCCGGCAGTGTGAGCTTGTAGTAACTGTAGGGAGAAAAGTAATACCCTGGTACTTACTTTCCCCGGCAGTGTGAGCTTGTAGTAACTGTAGGGAGAAAAGTAATACCATGGTACTTACTTTCCCCGGCAGTGTGAGCTTGTAGTAACTGTAGGGAGAAAAGTAATACCATGGTACCTACTTTCCCCGGCAGTGTGAGCTTGTAGTAACTGTAGGGAGAAAAGTAATACCATGGTACCTACTTTCCCGGCAGTGTGAGCTTGTAGTAACTGTAGGGAGAAAAGTAATACCATGGTACCTACTTTCCCCGGCAGTGTGAGCTTGTAGTAACTGTAGGGAGAAAAGTAATACCATGGTACCTACTTTCCCCGGCAGTGTGAGCTTGTAGTAACTGTAGGGAGAAAAGTAATACCATGGTACTTACTTTCCCCGGCAGTGTGAGCTTGTAGTAACTGTAGGGAGAAAAGTAATACCATGGTACTTACTTTCTCTGGCAGTGTGAGCTTGTAGTAACTGTAGGGAGAAAAGTAATACCATGGTACTTACTTTCTCTGGCAGTGTGAGCTTGTAGTAACTGGTCGGGTGAGGGAGTGAGGGAGCCGGACCGGTTGTTCCTTCCCACGTCACCCTGAACGCCTCTCTTCTCCAGCACAGCAGCTTAACAAACAATACATGCATGACTTAGCTAACCATTCTAGAACTTGACCGTAAAAATAGATTGATGTCAACAGTGTTTTTGGCCATTCTGAATTTATTTCATGTACTTAACAGTGGCGTTAGATTATTGAGAATCACATGGAAGAGTAGGGGAGAGCGGGGCTGGTTGCATCGAGGGTAGGTTGCATCATTGCCTCTAACTCGCATTAACTTTTTTTTTTATTATTATTATTGTTGTAGTTTAGTAGTAGTAGTAGTAGTTTATAGTAGTAGTAGTAGTAGTAGTAGTAGTAGTAGTTTATAGTAGTAGTAGTAGTAGTAGTAGTAGTAGTAGTTTATAGTAGTAGTAGTAGTAGTAGTAGTATTAAGACGATGTACGTGTGATAACATGCGAGTTAGAGGCAATGACGCAACCTCCCCTCGATGCAACCTGCCCCGCTCTCCCCTACATAGCTAGATGAATACTTCTGGGTAAATGGGTAAAAGAATAATGATCTAGAGCACTCAGTACGGGCAGCCATAAAGGTTTGTGCCAACCAGACAGTTCAGACTACATCTCAATTATAGTGGTTATTTTAACGAGGTGAAAAATCCTGACCCCTTGCTGCTTACTGACTGATATTTGATGCCAGGAGAAGGGAATACTATGCTTCTTCTACATTTCAATTCTATTTTATCATAGTTAACCATATTATCAGGTAAATATAGGCATTACAGGAAATACCTCGTGTAGGTCTCGTGGCCTCTTGTAGCTTCCTTATTTTCTTATGTTCTTATAATTTCAGCATGAGACCTTATGATAGAATGGAATTTTGGCCTCGCTAATAAAAAAAAGACAATAGTGAGCCACCCCTCTCTGCCTCACCTATATAGTCTCTGAACACTTTCTTCCGGGCAATTTTAGGGCGATCGGCAGAGTCCACCCGGTAGTCCCCCTCGGGCACCCGGCATGCTGCCCGGGCACACTCGATGAGCCAGTCAGCAGACACGGCGGGCACCCCCCACTTCCCGGCAGCCTGGTATTTGTTTCCCGTGGGCAGCGGGCAGACCAGGTGCGTGGACGACACTATATCCTTGTCGGGGTTGGGCTTCTTGGCAAACATGTCTTGGTTCCTGCAGTGATGAGGATTGATGGATTGTAAGAGCTGGTCAGGGAGGTATCAGATATGTCACCTTTATGATATCTTTACATAGAAAGTATTATAAGATTACGAAATGGAGGTTTCAAGAAAGTCTGAGAGCTTCTGAAAGTCTGCAGGTCGCCATCCACCGGGCAGGCCAAGGGAGACATGGAGGCAGTGTGTTGAAGAGGAGCTGGCAACATTGGGCATTGAAGAAGTTGTAGTAGTAGTAGTAGTAGTGGTGGTAGTAGTAGAAGTAGTAAGACAGGGAGGCAGTGTGTTGAAGAGGATCTGGCAGGCAGCATTGGGCATTGAAGAAGTTGTAGTAGTAGTAGTAGTAGTAGTAGTAGTAGTAGTAGTGTAGTAGTAGTAGTAGTAGTAGTAGTAGTAGTAGTAGTAGTAGTAGTAGTAGTAGTAGGTAGTAGTAGTAGTAGTAAGACACGGAGGCAGTGTGTTGAAGAGGATTTGGCAGCATTGGGCATTGAAGAAGTTGAGGCAACGGATCAAGATAGTTGGAAGCGTATCATCGGCCGTCTAACCTCATAAAAATCATGGGAAAAACTGACTTTAAACGGAAAGAAGAAAGAAGAAGTCCACCACCACTGTCTGCACTCCCCCCCCTTTACCGTGCTCCCAGGAGAGTTCCCAGGTTCTCCAAGAAGAGCCTCTCATTCTTGGTGTAGGTGGAGATGGTGATGCAACACTCGGCCAGAGGGTAGATGTCCCCGGGCAACAGCAGCGGCACATGGTAGTACTCGACGGGAAGCAGTCTCTGTGTACCAACGAGACACAGAGGATTTATATTACTGTTCTGATGGACTTGTGACTGAATGAAGTGTGTGTGTGTGTGTGTGTGTGTGTGTGTGTGTGTGTGTGTGTGTGTGTGTGTGTGTGTGTGTGTGTGTGTGTGTGTGTGTGTGCGTGTGTGTGTGTGTGTGTGTGCGTGTGCGTTGTGTACTTTTACCTCTTGATGAAAATGCAGATATGAGTTTACAGTATGAATAGGTATAGCATGTAGTACTATATTAGATTATATGCCCTACATAATTATTGTAATTTACGTATATAATTTTTGGGAGCTCTTTAAAAATGTTCACATTAAAAGAGCTCTGCCTAAATGTTGCAATACGTAAATTTTCTTTGGTTTATCGTTAGGCAAATAAATATTCTTTACTTTGACTTAACCCCTTGAGGCCCAGAACGTAATTCCATTGCAATTTGGTTGCTATTAATCGATTTTTAGTGAATCTAAGCAATATTTTATAGATATGACCTGTTTAGTATCCTTGTCCACTAGGTAATTTGGTATATTCAGTTAGTTTTCGTAATTTTATGGCTCGACAACATACAATTTTATATAGCGAAGGAAAGAAGGCGTGAAGGTGTTAAACTTTGAATGCTGTACCTTAGCGTTGAAACAGTCCTCCAGGAAGTAATGGGACACGACCTCCTCTGCCCGGGGGTGACAGTGGCCCTCGGAGGTCACCATAGAGTAGTGGACGTGCCCCCCATGGCTCAGGGGCACCACGCGGCCCCCTCCGTCCTCCACTATCTCCGTGAACGTCTCCTCCATGTCCTGACTGTAGCCGGAGACTGTGAACCTCTTATCTGAAGGGAATATTAGTGAGTGATAGAGAAAGGTCAACAAATAAGGTCACCATAAACCTCTTATCTGCAGGGAGTATTAGTGATAGATAGAGAAAGGTGAACAAGTAAGGTCACCATAAACCTCTTATCTGCAGGGAACAGGAGTGATAGATAGAGAAAGGTCAACAAGTAAGGTCACCATAAACCTCTTATCTGCAGGAAACATTAGTGAGTGATAGAGAAAGGTCAACAAGTAAGGTCACCATAACTCTTATCTGCAGGGAATATTAGCGATAGATAGAGAAAGGTCAACAAATAAGGTCACCATAACTCTCTTATCTGCAGGGAACAGGAGTGAATGATAGAGTGATTGGTAAATAAAGAAGGTCAGTGTTGTTTCCCTGGCCATGAAACACATGAACATAAGAAAATAAGGAAGTTACAAGAGGCCGTGAGACCTACACGAGGTAGTTCCTGTTACTTAATTCTACCTATATCCACCTTTACATATCTCCTCCTACCATTGTGATCATACTGTAATAATAGAATAGACTAAATACACAGTAAGAAGTCCTCAAATGATAAAAAAGTAGAATTAATTTTTCATTGCAGATTGCTCTTTCCTATGTATGAACATAATAAGAAAATAAGGAAGCTCATAATAAAGCAGAGAGGGAGAGGGAGTTAGAAGGAGCAGGAAGATGGAGGGATAATAAAGCAGAGAGGGAGAGGGAGTGAGAAGGAGCAGGAAGATGGAGGGATAATAAAGCAGAGAGGGAGAGGGAGTGAGAAGGAGCAGGAAGATGGAGGGATAATAAAGCAGAGAGGGAGAGGGAGTGAGAAGGAGCAGGAAGATGGAGGGATAATAAAGCAGAGAGGGAGAGGGAGTGAGAAGGAGCGGGAAGAAGCTACATGTGCGGAGTATAATCTTACATCTAGAATGAAACTTGAAAGAAAGAAAACACATACTAACAAAATTAAATTATTAAAATAAACTGATTTGTTATTGTTTTTTCAGAGGGAATGTAGAAGTTCATATGATACAAGTTCCTGGTACACTACGTTTATCCCTTTTGGTCACCTGATTTGACCTGCAGAAAATACAGAAGCATGCAGTGTAGATCCATTAGATATGCACATGGAGAAGGGAGATGCCTGAACAACATAAGGAAGTACAGCTTAACTCATAGAAATGTAGAAGTTTGGAATGGACTAAATGAGGAGGTGATATCGGCAAAGAATGTGCACCAGTTGAAAGAAAGACTGGATAAATGTAGGTACGGAGACGGGACCCCACGAGTGTAGCTCAGGCCCTGTAAAACACAACTAGGTAAATACACACACACTACTACCACTAAGGAAGCAAAATAGAATGTAGATACCGAGACGGACCATACGATGTAGCTCAGGCCCTGTAAAACACAACTAGGTAAATACATCAGTCACTATCACACTAAGAACTCACTCAAGAACATTCTGGAGCCTCGCCGTTCCTGCGAGTCGCTAACAGAAGCACCGTTCGTAGTGGCGGTGCTAACGTGTGCTGGCTTCATGTATTGCATCAGCACCTCCTCCTCCTCCATGGGTAGGTCGCCGTTGCAGGGTGCCGCAGGGGTGTTGTGGGAGGTGGCGGGGCGCTGGGGAGGACGCATCTCCTCCACCACCGCCTCCTCCGCCTCCTCCAGTGGGTGGGTGTAGTGCGCCTCATCAGCCAGGCGCCTCAGCTTGACGCTCTCTGTGATCCATTGGGCGTACACCAGGTGGGGTCTGGTGGCCCATCGCTTCACCAGGCTCAGGTGATCCTCAACGGGCTTACCTGCATGTGTGAGAGGGAGAGGGAGTGAGAAGGAGCAGGAGGATGGAAGGGTAAAGCAGAGAGGGAGAGGGAGTGAGAAGGAGCAGGAGGATGGAAGGGTAATAAAGCAATAAGACACCTCCTGAACTAAATTGGCCCACCCCCTTTTTTTATTCTCCTACTGTCTTCTTTATAGGGATTGGCAACTAAGTGGGCTTTTTTGTGACCTCTTTTTTTTTGTCCTTGGCCTAAACTTTAACTTTTTTTTAAACTTGGCCTACTTTGTGATGTAAAAAGTAATAAATAAATAAATACAATAAGGAGAACATGAAGATAATAAATCAACAAACAAAAGGTTCTTGAGGGAGGTGTGGACTGGCGAGCCTTACCAATGACCATGTGGGACACGGCCTCACTCAGCTGGTTGAACCGCGTCGCTCCCCCAAAGTTGAGGACGCGTCGCAGCTTCTCGAGGTGGGCGTTGGTGAAGCCCGAGAGGAAGATCTTGCACCCGTCCAGGAAGAGGCCGGCCTTCTGCGCCTCCTGTAGCTCCAGCGCCTCCACAGCCTCAAGGCCGAGGTGCACTGACGGGGGAGGGGAGCAAGTGAACAGCCCTCAAGTGAACCTCCAGAGCCTACCATCCGAGCCCTGGGTCACCACTGCCTACAGGCGCTATAGGCACAAATGAAAGAAAAAAAAAAAAAAAAAAAAACACACACACATACACATAACATCCACAACGCCCAGGAGATCATTGTTTTCTTTATAAATATGCTTCTAAATATTCATACTCACATAAGAATATAAGAAAATAAGGAAGCTACAAGAGGCTGTGAGACCTACACAAGGTAGTTCCTGTCACTTAACCCCTTGAGGCCCAGAACGTAATTTCCATTGTAATTGTAATTTTGTAATGTTCCATTGTAAATATTGGGTCCTATTAGATGATTTTGTAGTGAATATAAGCAATGTTTTATAGATATGACCATAGACCACTGTATACCTGGACTGTTCACGGGACAATGTTTTGAATTGCGGGGCTGCATAGGGGCCTGCGGGGCGCCCGACAAAGAGATATAGTGGTCTATGGACTATCATATAGACTGGTTTATCAGTATATATGGTATACTGTAATCTTCGTAAATGTTTGTTCTATAATATTATCAAATAAAAAACAGTAAAACACGCTAAAGAAATGCCATTACGAGACTATGAAGAAATATGCATGAACTTAATATTCACTTAACTCTTCGCCATTTAAAACTTTGCGAGTCAACTTTTATCATGAAGGGTATCAATAGAAGCGCAATTTTATTAGCTTTCCATTGATGTATTTCGTTATCTGATAAATTAATTAGAACCATGCATAAATTAGCGTTAAATAAAAAAATTAAATCATCAATCGGGTAATTTTCCCGATTGATGATGTTATTTATTTACTTATATATTTAGTTTTCTGATAAATGAATTAGTACCATGTATAAATTAGTGTTACCTAAATAAATAACCTCATCAATCGGGAAAATTACCCGATTGATGATTTTATTTATCTAGTTAACGCTAATTTATGCATGGTTCTAATTAATTTATCAGATAACGAAATATAGCAATGGAAAGCTAATAAAATTGCGCTTCTATTGATACCCTTCATGATAAAAGTTGACTCGCAAAGTTTTAAATGGCGAAGAGTTGAAGTGAATATTAAGTTCAGGCATATTTCTTCATAGTCTCGTAATGGCATTTCTTTAGCGTGTTTTACTGTTTTTTATTTGATAATATTATAGAACAAACATTTACGAAGATTACAGTATATCATATATACTGATAAACCAGTCTATATGATCCGTATATATATATATGAATCCGAGCGGCCCTCCGACTTCGGGCCCTTGCGCGACAGGCCGATATTCCGTGCGCAGTCCAGGTATATAGTGGTCTATGATATGACCTGTTTAGTATCCTTGTCGACTAACTAATTTGGTATATTCAGTTACTTTTCTTAATTTTATGGCTAACAACAGACGATTTTTATAGCAAAGGAAAGATCTGGGTGTGAAGGGGTTAACTCTACCTACATCCACCTCCCTTCCCTAGCCATGAATTTATCCAGACTCCTTTTAAAGACCCCTATAGACTCCGCTTAGACATATATGCTTCAAAATATTCATACTCACATAAGAATATATGAAAATAAGGAAGCTACAAGAGGCTGTGAGACCTACACGTGGTAGTTCCTGTTACTGAACACTACCTACATCCACCTTTCATCCCCATCCATGAAATTATCTAGCCTCCTTTTAAAGCTCCCTAATGACTCTGCACTAACTACCTGACGACTGAGTCCATTCCAATCATTTACCAACCTATTTGTGAACCAGTTTTTCCCTATCTCTTTTTTTTAATCTTCGCTTTTCCTGTTTGAATCCGTTACTTCTTCTCTTCTTGTTCATAATAAAAATAATAATAATTTCATTCTCACTGGAAGGCACACAGGAAAAATAACAACATATACAGTAAAACCTCTCATATTCGGACTAATTGGGCCAAAGAGTGGTCCGAGTAATGCAAGGATCCGAATAATGGGGGGGGATTATATATGGGGGGGAAATGGAAAAAAAGAAAAGAAAAAAAAAAAAAAATAATAATAATAATAATAATAATAATAATAATTCTAGGTGTGGAAATTAGCTAGGAAATTTCGCCCCCTAAAAAAAAAAAAAAAAAAAAAGGTCCGAATAATGTCAAAGTCCGAATAATGAGGGTCCGAATACGAGAGGCTTTACTGTATAGACACGAGGGAATGAACTTAAGTCCTAAAGCAAATAGGGAAGGTAAGTAACACCTGAGATTTCTATTTTCTTTATAGATATGCTTCAATATGTTCATACTCACATGTAGACATATATTTCATGCTTTAGTTTTTTTTTGTTGAGTCTAATAATGATATATTTGCTTTGCTGTTTGAAATCCATCACCCCAAGATTAACCATTGCCCCATTGCCAGTGGTTTATTCAGCCCAGCCATTTCATACTGCTTAAGGTTCCAAATCTTAGCGGTGGTTTGCCCCTGCATAAACCACACCTCACACACTCACTGCCTCATTCATGTCCATCTAATGTGACTTTTACATACAGTTTTTCCTTTGAGCTGAAATATGATGTTCAATAAGTACCGTTCCATCCAAGGATAGTATATAGTCTTGTATATTAGCCTTAGATCCATCCCTATGCAATGTGTCCCTTTCTCCGAGTGTCCTTTCCCGAGGCAGTGCACTTATCCAGGGCCGTTTCTTACTATATGCTAACTACGCGGTTGCATAAGGCCCCCAAACTGCCAATATTTGCATTTTTTTAGAATCTACATAGTCTCTTTTCCTTTTAAAGTGCACCAGATAGATGCATTTGAATATTAAAGGCATGCCCCAGGACTACCTTAGAGGGCTTGGACTCCCCCCACCATAATTGTAAAAAATAGGGCCCCAAAACAACATTTCGCATAGGGCCACCAAAAGGCTAGAAACGGCACTGCACTTACCCTCTTTAGAGAATGATTGTTTCTTCTCCCTTGCCACTGCCTCCGCCACCTCCTCCACTGTTGTCTCATCCACACTGGAGGTCCTGTGTGGCGCCTCACCCGGGATGCCGCTGCACTGGGACACCTCTGGAAGCAGGGCTGCAAATGTGGTTGAGTGAGGGATTGATTCACTTCATCTTATAGGTCCTGATTGATTGATTTCATGTCAAAAAGTACTACGTAGTACCCCCAGGCTGTCACTCCTCCTTCACTCGCTAGCTATAAAATGCCAAAAAAACTTTGAGTGCCAAAAATGTTGAGTGCTAAATTTTTCTAGTGCCAAATATTTTTGAGTGCCAAAAATTTGAGAACAGATAAAAAGCAATGAGTGATAGAGACACACAAGAGGTGCAGTAAGTGGGAGTTGAGAGGCAAAGATGTAAGATGTTTAGAGATAGAAACACATCAACACACTACTACTAATAGGGACACACACAAGATAGGGACTGAGTAGGGATACAACACTACTATTAGGGACACACACAAGATAGGGACTGAGTAGGGATACAACACTACTAATAGGGACACACACAAGATAGGGACTGAGTAGGGATATAACACTACTATTAGGGACACACACAAGATAGGGACTGAGTAGGGATACAACACTACTAATAGGGACACACACAAGAGGTGCAGTAAATGGGGGTTAAGAGGAAAAGTAAGATGTATAGAAATAGAAACACATCAACACACTACTAATAGGGACACACACAAGATAGGGACTGAGTAGGGATATAACACTACTAATAGGGACACACACAAGAGGTGCAGTGAATGAGAGTTGAGAAGAAAAGTAAGATGGCCCGTGAGCCCGACACTCACGCGCGGCTGCCTGGCTGCTGTTGGGTGTGGAGTGCTTCTGTTTCTTCACCTCATACCCTGCCATGGGGAGGGCGTGGCCTTGCTGCACCGAGTCATAGATCCACTCAGGGGTGAGACACTTGATCCGCCACTTGGATGCATAAGTGTATTTATCACCCTCGGGAGCAGAGACGATGAGGACGGAGGTTTTCGACATTTCCAGCATGGCAGAATAAGTCCCACCTGCACCCATAAATCATCCTTTATCACTAGCCATATAGGGTTTAGACGTGTATCTAAGGTATTAACCCCTTGAGGCCCAGAACGTAATTTCCATTGTAATTTGACCACTAATAGACAATTTGTAGTGACTATAAGCGATATTTTATAGTTATGACCTGTTTAGTATCCTTGTCCACTAATTAATTTTGTATATTCAGTTAGTTTTTGTAATTTTAGGGTTAACAACAGACAATTTTATATAGCAAAGGAAAGATCTGGGCGTGAAGGGGTTAATAGAAATCAGGGTGGGCGTGAAGGGAAGGAGGGAGGGTTGGAGGGAAAGGATGGACGGAGAAATAAATTAACAACATAAAAATGCGTGATACATGTTTATCTGCAGTAACAGAGCTCAAGACTATAGCCGTGTTTTTGTCGTCCAAGCATCGTCTTGGTACGAAGACCGTTTTTTCTCGCAATTGAAAACGGATTGGTTTCTGCGACAAAAACACAACAAGCTTGGTAGGGGCCGAAATAATAATCAGTCCAAAACATTGCAAACAATATCACAAAGCAGTATAACACACATTTCAGCAAGTGTTATTGGAGTGGTCTTCGTAATCCAAGACGGTGCTTGGACGACAAAAACAAGGCTTATACTGAAATGAAAACTAATATGAACAACAACAATAGGATACAGAGAGAGACAGAGATAACAATCAGACAGAACATGCAACCCTAACATATCAACTTAAGAATATAAGAACATTAGAAAATAAGGAAGCTACAAGAGGCCTCGAGACCTACACGTGGTAGTTCCTGTTACTTAACACTACCTACATCCAACTTTCATCCCCATCCATGAAATTGTCTAGCCTCCTTTTAAAACTCCCTATTGACTCTGCACTAACTACCTGACAACTGAGTCCATTCCAATCATTTACCAACCTATTTTTGTACAAGTTTCTTCCTATTTCTTTTTTAAATCTATGCTTTTCCAGCTTGAATCCGTTACTTCTTGTTCTACCCTGGTTAATAGCCGTAAGAACTTTTCCTATCTCTCCTTTATTAAATCCCTTTATCCTATCCACTTAAAAACATCTGCTATACTTCTACCTATGCTTTTCCAGTTTTAATCTGTTGAGGACCAGAACGTAATTTTCATTGTAATTTGGTTACCATTACACAATTATTAGTGAATATAGGGAATTATTTATAGATATGACCTGTTTTACATGCTTGTCCACTACCTAAAGTGGTATATTTAGTTGCTTTTTGTAATCATATGGCTAACAGACGATTTTATATAGCAAAGGAAAGATCTGGGTGTGAAATCGATGGTTTAATGCATTGGTCCCCTGCTCACCATGCTCCTCTATGATCCCCTTGAGGACAGTCTTGGTAGTGCGGTCCAGCTGAGACACACACACCTCCACGCCATACAGCACGGGGCAGGTGTGGGAGAGGAAGCGCTCGTCGGTGGCCAGGATGTGCTGGGTGTGCTCCTTGGTTGCCCCCTGCCACACTGCACACACCCACTCCCCCGTCATGATGGGGATCTCTTGCTCGATGGCCACCTACACAAGTATGAGAAGGTACTGAGGTATGAGGAGGAAGGAGGAAGGTATGAGGAAGGTATGAGGAAGGAGGAAGGTATGATGAGGAAGAAGGAAGGAAGGAGGAAGGTATGAGGAAGGAGGAAGGTATGATGAGGAAGAAGGAAGGAAGGAGGAAGGTATGAGGAAGGAGGAAGGTCTGATGAGGAAGAAGGAAGGTATGAGGAAGGAGGAAGGTATGAGGAAGGGGAAAGGGTATGAGAAGGAGGAGGTATGGAGGAAGAAGGAAGGTATGAGGAAGGAGGAAGGTATGAGGAAGGAGGAAGGTATGAGGAAGGAGGAAGGTATGAGGAGGAAGAAGGAAGGTATGAGGAAGGAGGAAGGTATGAGGAAGGAGGAAGGTATGAGGAAGGAGGAAGGTATGAGGAAGGAGGAAGGTATAAGAGGAAGGAGGAAGGTGGTGAGGAACGGCGCTGCAAGTGTGAGGATAGGAGAGTGCCTACAGACCAGGATAAAGTATAAGAATATCGGATAATCTACCTTGAGACCCAAAACGTAATTTCCATTGTAATTTGACTACCATTAGACTATTTTAATGAATGTAATCAATATTCTATAGATATATATGTTTAGTATCCTTGTCGACTAACTAATTTGATGTATTAAGTTACGTTCTGTAGTTTTATGGCTAACAACATACATTTTTTTATAGCAAAGGAAAGGTCTGGGCGTCAAGGGTTTACAAGCATGTGATGAATGCCTCAGTACTGTGCATGCAGGACTATGACACCATAAGAACATAAGAAAGTAAGGAAGCTACAAGAGGCCGTGAGACCTACACGTGGTAGTTCCTGTTACCTAACACTACCTACATCCACCTCTCTTCCCCATCCATGAATTTATCCAGACTCCTTTTAAAGACCCCAATAGACTACGCACTAACCACCTGACGACTGAGTCCATTCCAATCGTTCACCACCCTATTTGTGAACCAGTTTCTCCCAATTTCCTTTTTAAATCCACGCTTTTCCAGCTTGAATCCGTTACTTCTCGTTCTACCCTGCTTACTAACCTTAAGAACTTTTCCTACATTGCCTATATTGTATCCCTTTATCCACTTAAAAACTTCTATCAGATCGTCCCTTACTCTACGCCTCTCGAGCAAGTGCAAATCTAATAGTTTCAATCTCTTCTCATGACTAAAGTTACGCATTCCATGAATAATTTTGGTCATCCTTCCTTCCTTCTCTGCACTGATTCTAAGGAGAACCATCTACTGACTGCAAGAAGAGTAAAGCAGTGGGTAATGAGATGTGGAAAATGGTCGAGATCACATACTAGAGAGTTACACCAGAAAACATAATTGCAGTAGTTTATTTACCACCCTATTTGTGAACCAGTTTCTCCCTATTTCTTTTTTAAATCTATGCTTTTCCAGTTTTAACCCCTTGAGGCCCAGAACGTAATTTTCATTGTAATTTGGCTACCATTAGAAGATTTTTAGTGAATATAAGCAATATTTTATGGATATGACCTGTTTAGTATCCTTGTCCACTATCTAATTTGGTATATTCAGCTACTTTTTGTAATTTTATGGCTCGACAACATACAATTTTTGTATAGCAAAGGGAAGATCTGGGCGCGAAAAGGTTAAAGCATTTCAAGTCATTAGATGCAAAAAATCCAAGGCTCATTTCAAGTCATTAGATGCAAAAAATCCAAGGCTTAGAGTATCAAACTAACATATAAGAAAAGAAGTTGCATAAAATACGGGTGTGGAATCCAGTTGACAGAGAAATGAACGAGAAACAATGAAATAACACGCAGAGAAAACAAAACCTATTCTGAAACAAAATGGAAAGAGACATGCAAGAAGAATAATTTTTGTACCTTAGAGTTGAAAATTGAGTAAATAAAATAAAACAACAACCACACAACAAAATAATACGCAGTGAAAAAAAACCTACGTATTCTGAAACAAAATGGAAAGGGAAATACAAGAATAAAATGATGTACCTTAAATAAAATTATGTATCTCCCTATAATAATAAAATATATGATCTTCCTCCGTTCCCTGTCTCATAAGAACATAAGGAAGCTACAAGAGGCCGTGAGACCTATACGTGGTAGTTCCTGTTACTTAACACTACCTACAACAACCTTTTATCCCCATCCATGAAATCATCTAGCCTCCTTTTAAAGCTCCCTAATGACTCTGCACTAACTACCTGTCAACTGAGTCCATTCCAGTCATTTACCACCCTATTTGTGAACCAGTTTTTCCCTATTTCTTTTTCAAATCTACACTTTTCCAGCTTGAATCTGTTACTTCTTGTTCTACCCTGATTACTAGCTGTAAGAACTTTTCCTACATCTCCTTTATTGTATCCCTTTATCCACTTAAAAACGTCTCACCTCGTACTTCTTGCTGCCCACTTCATTAGCCACCAGGTGAGTGACGCCCAGGTGGTAGTCGGCCGAGTAGATGCCGGCCATGCGCTCCACCAGGCTCTTCAACTCCAACTTCTTGTTCTTCTCAAAGCCGGTGGTGGTGATGACGAGGCCGCGCATCGCTGTGTTGTGGATGGGCGACGGCAGCTGCGGGATGGGCTGAATGCGGTGCAGGCAGGACAGGATGCACCGCGGCCCCACCACACTGAGGGGGGTTGATTGATTGATTTAATGCCAAAAAGGTGAATGTGCCAGACATCAGAGGTCATATGGCACTATGGCAAAGCATAAAAAGGGGAGGGGTTATAGAGAAACTATATAGTCATAGAACGGCCCCACCACACTGAGGGGGAACAAGCCATCACCATCACAGTGTGCCACATATTGACCTCTTAAATGTGATGAAAATGGAAGTCATGAGTAATGGAGGAGGAGGAGGAGGAGGAGGGTGATTGATTGATTTAATGCCAAAAAAGGGGGAGATTGATTGATTTAATGCCAAAAAAGGGGGAGATTGATTGATTTAATGCCAAAAAAGGGGGAGATTGATTGATTTAATGCCAAAAAAGGGGGAGATTGATTGATTTAATGCCAAAAAAGGGGGAGATTGATTGATTTAATGCCAAAAAAGGGGGAGATAGATTGATTGATTCAATGCCAAAAAAGGGGGCGATTGATTGATTTAATGCCAAAAAAAAGGGGGAAATGTGCCAGATATCAGGTTCATATGGCACTATGGCAAAGCATAAAAAGGGTCAGGGTTAAAGAAAAATAGCGAAACGGTGAGGGAAGGGGAAAGAACGGAACGTTACAGCAGGATAGTTAGATCAGATATAGGATGTGGATTTGTTGGAGGAAGGAGGTTAAATTTTCCAGGGAGAAGGAGGGGGATTCCGAGAGACTGTCCGCAAGACAGGGAGGTCGGGAAAGGGAGGACAAATGAGGGAAGGAACTGGAACGGGCAGGAGTAAGATGGGGGCAGGATATTAGGACATGTTGGACAGTGAGAGGAGCTTGACAGATGATGGAAGGAGCTTGATGAAAATGGAAGTGATGCGTAATGGAGGAGGAAGAGGAGGAGGAGGGTTCCGTGTTGTAAATCCATGACTTCCTTTATTTTGTGTGTATATTCTCTTTTTCTAGATCACGAGGACTATGGTTTCTAGTCATCTGGATTCATGGACAGCACATTTTTAACCATTGAACCATTTAATTTCTTCTAACTTGTGCTAATCTAACTGCTCCAGTCCCCCTGTTCCGTGGCTAGTCCTCAAGGCGGTCCCCATGTGAGAGCAGTTTCCTTTTTCTCCTGTCCTTACTCCTTACACTATATATTCTAGCACACACCATCCCTCCTCTTTCTCAGATATTACAGGTACACTTAAATACATCTCATATTCCCTTATATTTTCCAGTTTGTTTTTCTAGCTCTCTAGTTCGTGCTGACGTGGTGGCGCTTTGTATAGTCAATAACCTTGTAGTTGGTACTTGCAAAGTGTCTAGATAGGATCAAAGTATCTTATCTTATCTTTTCTAGCTCTGAAGTGCTTATTGGAACACCACAGTTGCTTATGGTGAGAGATCTAAACTTTCCCTCCTGAGATAGATAAGGTGGCATACAGGAAAGGAAAAAACAACAAAACAACAAACATGAACATAAGAAAATAAGGAAGCTATAAGAGGCCGTGAGACCTACAAGAGGTAGTTCCTGTTACTTAACTCTACCTATATCCACCTCTCTTCCCCATCCTTGAATTTATCCACACTCCTTTAAAGACCCCAATCATTCACCACCCTATTTGTGAACCAGTTTCTCCTTATTTCCTTTTTCAATCTAGGCTTTTCCAGCTTGAATCCGTTACTTCTTGCTACATGAATAAGACCCCACAACACATGAACAGCATATTTTCTGTCTACTCTTCTTCTAGTTGACTTCTCCAGTCTACTCACAAGGGGTGCAGTCAGTTCGTACACAAGTTGTTTCGTACACCAAAAAGTTGTTTCGTAGTCTATATGAAACCATAGTCGTTTCGTACACTCAGCTCAGAGTTGAACTTGATTGCTAGAGTTACGAATTGACACCAGGTATGTACGAAAAAACTAACAAAACCAGGGTACGAAACAACTTGGGTACGAAACAACTTGGGTCCGAAACTCCCTGTAACTACTCACACACACTTGAAGCCTGAGGTGAGGTGTGCAAAGGCCTTGCCCTCAAACGGGTCACATATAAACACATCCTGCTTGGTGGGGGTGATCTGGAGGCACCCGTCGGCAGATATCCACTTGGACTGGAATCTTTCGCAGGCCTGGAAGAGAGGTGGGCTGTTAGGGTGGACAGGTGGAAGGGGTGTGTGTGTGTGTGTGTTAGGGTGGACGGGGGGAAGGTGTGTGTGTGTGTTAGGGTGGATGGGTGGAAGGGTGTGTGTGTGTGTTATATGGATTGATTTAATGCCAAAAAAATGGGGGAATGTGCCAGACATCAGAGTGTGTTAGAGGGGTGACAGGAGAAGGGTGTAAAAAAGGTAAAGAAAGAAAGAAAGAATGCAAAAAGACCACGTAAGGTTTTATAGGTGTTGAAATATTACACTAGCAAATTTATATCACAGGAGGAAAAAGGTGGATGGGGGGAAGGTGTGTGTGTGTGTGTGATAGGGGGGTGACAGGAGGAGAAGGGTGGGTACTGAAGTGATGGAAGGAGGAGGAGAAGGGTGGGTACTGAAGTGATGGAAGGAGGAGAAGAAGGGTGGGTACTGAAGTGATGGAAGGAGGAGGAGAAGGGTGGCAGTACATCAAATAGGACGATTCTAAGAGGTACAATTATTACAAAAGTGGATATGATACTAGAGTGGGTAAAATTCTAGTTCTTTCTCGCCCTAAGGTCTCAATCAATCATCAATCATTGGGTTACGCCGGGGGGCGCGTCGCCTCGCCCACCCTACGACGCCACTCCCGGGGGTCACCACGTGCGAGTCCCCATGCAGGCTCCTTTCCCATACCAAGCAGCTCTCGACAAGAAACATCAACTTGCCCCAGCCACGAGCCTTGTGGGTGCTCCCTTGGCCTCCTACACGCCGGATTGTCTCTTATAGATACAACCCGATGGGCAGGATCGGTTTCAGGGTAGCGTGCCACATGCCCATATAGCCGAAGTTGGCGCTGATGGACTATGCAGGTAATAGGCCTCGATTTAGTCTCACGGTGCAATCGCTGATTTGACACGTAATCATCCCAGCGATACCCTATGATTCTGCGAAGACACTTATTACCAAAGGCATCGACTAGTCTCTTCAAGTCGCTATTTAGTGTCCATGTCTCACAACCATAGAGTAAGACAGGGATCAAAGCGACTTGAAGATCCGGATCTTTGTCTCCTGCACAGGTACCGACAACGCCAAATACTCCGCTGAGCGAGTCCATAACACCGTGGGCTATGCCAATCCGCCCCTTAGGTCTTACTAGGAGGTTATTGGTAAGGTTAGGTATGGTTATAGTGAGGTTAGGTTAGTAATATTATTTTGGTGGGTCCAGGGGGGAGGGTCATTTAAGGAGGGAGGGGGGCTTGTAGGGTGCATCTCTCCCCCACTTTATAATTACGTTTTAGAGGTATCTGAAGGGATCTGTGAAGGTCTGGAGGAAAAAAACACTAATAAGGGCAGGAAAGGACTCTAGAATTTTACCCTAGTGTTTCAATTGAGTATAAAATCAGCCCTTCCCAAGCACCTCATAGGCAGCAAGAAGGCAGGGGGATGAGACGCCCTCGGGTGGCCGCACAAAGTACAGGTTCACCCTCTTCTCCTGGGAGCAGAAGCTGGCCTCCATGGTGCACCTGCCACCGGGGAACAGAACAGGTGTCAAATAATAAATTTTAAAAAAATCGTCCATATATAAAATCATTCATAATTTTACTTGACTATCATAATTTGGTCGTTTTTGAGGACGAAACTATTTTTTCTGATGTATTCTGTTTTTGGGAGAAATAGGTAGTGCCGACCGGGTAATTTGGTCCTTCCAACGGACCGGTTCTATTCGGAACGCCATTTTTGCTTTGGTGTTTGTTTCAATATAAATAAGAGTGTAACAGTTTTGAATATCCCATGTAGTAAAACAACCATTTTAACATTTCTAGTATTAATATGAATATAAATATCGATATGTAACTGAACCCAGAAACCAAAATAGAAAATGAGTAAAATGACAGCAAAAAAAAGTTGCGGCAAAGTTTGTTTACAAAATCAGCTGATTTGGCGAATTTTCATGGGATTCAAATACGAGATTGAGTACATTCTTGTAAATAAGCGTATATAGAGTGTTTTTCCTCTACTTTAACATGAAAATATCAGAAATGCTCTATCTTGTCTCATTTTCGTATGATCAATGCTCAGTTTGGGTCCGTATTTACCCCGGTGACAAAAACACTCGCGGGGTAAATTGGACCCAGTGTAATGTACCCCCCAACGGCATATCACGGTGAGGATTAACTGCTTATTTGCACTTGTTTCTTTTGTTTCAGGTTGTTGAATGCTAATATGGAATTAGTCTATGGGTGCTGGTATATAAATTAAGGGTAAATTTTTACTCAAGGACCAAAATTCTCTACACAATTGGGAGTATGATTTCTGTTTACCTTAATGGATACGGTAAATGTGCAGTTTCAACCAATACTTCCTATAAACCAATACTCTCCTGACATAACTGGGGGGCTATGCCCACCCATACCTCCATGCTAGTTAACTAACCTAACATGGGCATTGATTACGTAACCTAACGGTATTATTTTACATTAGGACCGAAATTCCCTACACAATTGGGAGTGTGGTTCTGTTTACCTTATTTAATTCTAGGAAACATTTTCTCTATGAGTTTCCGTCGCAAATCATTACTTTCGAAGATAATGACATGTTCATAGGGAGGCGAGAGCCAAGTGTTTACGTGCGCCTGACTCTTCTTCCTCTTGTGACCTGCATCGCTTCTGTTCTTCCCTTGACGCGGACACTTTTTTAATGCAGATTTGACATTAGTTTGGAGGTTAAAGCGTGTGTTAGGTTAGGTTAGTGAGTCAAAAGGTGGGGTTAGGTTAGTTTAATTTTCATATCTCCTGTACACTCGGATCTCCTTCCTATTAAAAACATCTTATATCTCCGAAAGAAGTGCTTTGTGACGGAAGCTCATAGAGAGAATGTTTCCTAGAATCCAATAAGGTAAACAGAAACCATACTCCCAATTGTGTAGGGAATTCTGGCCCTAGTGTAAAGTATTACTAAATTAAGTAACAATGCTTAGAAATTATAAAAGAAAAACTAACATAGACCTAGAAAAAGAAGAAAGACTAGGAACTCAAAGACTGGAACCCAGACGTGTGCGTGTTGGTCATCTTTTCCGCCTAACCAGAGAATGTGAAGAACAGCTCACATAATGTTTGATAGTGTCCATGGGCAAGGTATGACATGTTGTTTAAGTTTTTGGAGGTTTGTCAAATTTTTAAGAAATATTTTTTTTTGTATATATATATATGACCAATTTACCCCAGAGGTAGGTCCGATTTACCCCATTTAGTGTAACAATGCGGTCCGCACTTCGCAGTATATTGCTAAAAGAGCTATAATGGAAATTTGTTCAAACTTTAATGACATATAGGTAGTGACCCTCCTATGATTGTATTAACTTTTTGTTTGTTTATTTCAATAGATATGGAAACTAGATCAAAGTTTGTCAAAACCAGGACCAAATTACCCCGGTCGGCACTACCGTAGTTTACCTAGTTTTAAATTTGGGGGGAGATATGAAAAAAAATTGATTTCCGCCATATATAAGTGCCAGATTAGTTCAAAACACATCAAAACTAATCAGAAATACATAGTTTCGTCCTCAAAAACAATGGTGCCCAATAACAAAAATGTACCAATATCCAGTTTGCTAAAGTGACAACCAAGGATGTTTAACACACTCTCCCTTGTCCCCTTCAAACCTTCTGCCCCCTACATTACCCCGCCCTGGACCACCAAAAATGATATTACTAACCTAACCTCACTGTAACCTACCCTATAGCCTCCTAGTGAGACCTAAGGGCAGGAAAGAACTAGAATTTTACCAGGTTAGGTTAGTAATTTTTTTGATATTTTATAATCTCTCCCCCACTTTATAATTACGTTTTAGAGGTATCTGTGAAGGTCTGGAGAAAATAAAACCACTAATTAGGGCGGGAAAGGACTCTAGAATTTTACCATATTACATACTCATCGACACTGGAGGAATGGATAAGAGGACTGTCCTTTAGTTCTGTGGAGAAGGAATGTCAGTTTGCTGCCCACTAGTTCGTCATCATTCCCTTCCCTTCAAAGTCCGGTGTATTTCGTGAATACAAAGTGTCACACCTTCACATGTCACTTATTTAACCAGCTCTTACCATCAATGTATGGAATGCAAAGTGTACTGCGGTGGCAAGGACGTCAAGGGTTTGTGTGAGCTGCTCGTGAAATAGAAAAATCCAAGCTTTGCCTCGCGAATCTTGTTAGCATGTCAAACCTCATCTGCGGTTTCTTCACCTTCATCAGCGTGTGCCCGGTGAGCGGCGACGCCCTACACCCGCCCCTTGGTGCTGGGTGCTGGGCTGGCAATCAGTGCTAGGCAAAACAGTGCAATCAGTGCTGGAAGTCACAATAAACAATCACAACTTTCACAAGACTCGTCGTCGTCAGCTGATCTTTCCCGCGCTCATCCAGGGTCAAATGATTGTTGTCAAAATTAATAATTAATATCTCCATTTAAAATCTTTTATGAAAAGTCAGCATTTAAATTGAGATCAAATTATGTACGCATCATTATTTTCATCATGGAAACATCCCTGCCACATTTCTCATCAATGCCGTACGCTTTCTCCCACAAACTTGATCACGCGCTGGACTCATGATCGCCAGCTATTACCTTTCCGGATTGATTGATTGATTTAATGCCCAAAAAAAGGGGAATGTGCCAGACATCAGACTGATCTTGCTATCTTTCAAAACCCATTTAAAAAAGTTGATGTCCATTGTAGTTCCTGATAACACTGTAGCTACCTACCTACTTCCACCTTGCATCCCCATTCATTAAATGATCTAGCCTCTTTTTAAAACTCCCTATTGACTCCGCACTAACTACCTGACGACTGAGGGTTCATATTCTGAGTCCCGAGTCGATGAAGTGTGGGGTTAATATTGGTATCTGTGATTTTATTCTGGTTCATGAAGTGTTGTGGTGTTTGTTGCTTATTAATCACCCCGTTTTGTGCTTATACCTGTGAATGTTCTTGTGAAAAGTCTTGGCTTTCTTGATAATCAATATGTTCTTGCTGTTTCCTTGTTTTCCACATCAGTAACAAAGTTTGTTTCTTTACATCTGCATCCTGTTCATCTGCTACCTAGGGGTAAAAAAATTGCAAGTTTTTCATCATTTGTCAGTGTGTTGTCTTGTAGAAAGTTTAAGTTTTTCCTGATGTTTTTTATATTCCTCGCACTGTAATAGGATTAGGAAGTGTTCTAAAGTTTCATCCTGGCCTTTCAGTGTTACTACTAGACACGGGTTACACCAAACAGCGTTCACACATAAGTTTATTACGGCGGGAATGTCTCTTTTTCAAGTAGTTCTGCTTTCCATTTCTTGGTATCATGTTCTTTTAATTTGTTAGTTATTTCTTGTTGTGTTTTGATACTAAGTTGGTATATATTGGTAGCTCTTTTAAATAAGTTTAATTAAGGGTCCTGAGTCCCGAGTCACGTATTCGGACGCGTCGGCGTCACGGACATGTTCGATCAGCTGGGCCGAGGTAAACACTGACTGCTGGCTGCCACTCGTTATTATCTTCAGCGCCATAGCATTTCTGGGGTCAATATTAGGTAAAGTTAAACCCACGGAACGGAATGTGTTATTTAGCACACAGTGAGCTTAGTGCTGGACTATGTCTTTTTCCATTGCTTTCGGAAACTTTATTTTAATTTGCTGCTCTGGGTGTGGCGTCTTGAGTTTTCGATTATTACAGTGAGCTCATGTTGTGTGTCAAGTGTTCCATTTTGTCCCACGTGTGATGGATAATGGTTTGCCACATATGACAGCTGTATCGCGCCCCAGTACTCTGCATGTTGTTAGTGGCGATGTGGTGGCAGGACAAGTGGCGGCTGCCTGCCTGGGGTGTTTCCTGCTAGGACGGTGTGCTTATAGTCTATTTTGGATTATTTTACGATAGGACCAAACTTACCTACACAATTGGGAGCATGGTTTTTGTTTACCTCATTGTATTCTAAGAGACATTTTCTCTTTGAGCTTTCCCTCGCAAATCAATAGTTTCGGAGATTTAGAACATTTTAGGTGGGAGGAGGAATAAGCGGTCCATACAATAACCGGAACGGTCCGAAACGGAGATTATTTTCCGGAACGGAGTTTCAAAACGGGCTGGAGGGTGGGTTTAGAAGGGTCTATAAGGGTATATTTATATCTTAAACTGTTCGTTGATGACGTCTCTTTTTGATTTGTCCTTCCGAACTAATGAAGCGTGCTAGTTAATCACTAGTCAATCTCTGATGTCAGCACAATCTATAAATGTTGATTACAATTAAGGTTATATAAACTAGCCGATTTCTGAAAAAGTCATCAGTCTCTGATAAAACATGTCCAGCATGTCTCGTCGCAATCGTAAACAAACGAAGAAACCTGTTGTACAGTGCCCCTGTACTCACTGTTGTACAGTGCCCCTGTACTCGCTGTTGTACAGTGCCCCTGTACTCACTTGTACAGTGCCCCTGTACTCACTGTTGTACAGTGCCCCTGTACTCACTGCCAAAACGAATGTTTAAATGACTGCATCGAATGCAGTGCATGCAGGAACTGGGTACACTACAAATGTGTTCCTCTCTCCAATTTCCTGGTCCGTGTCATCTTTTCAATCGTTCTTCAACAACACCTGCAAAATATAATATTCATACATCGTCATAATAAGTACATCTTCTTATTAACCAGTGTCCCAGACATGGTTATGCCGACACCTGGCGAATGAACCGTGCATTACAATGACAATGCATTGCAATGAAATTGCATGATCGGAGATTTATCTTTTCGAGCCGAAAAAAATAATATTTTCCAGAATGTATCGTTTAATGTCGAATAAAACATTATTCTTCTTTTAATAACTTCATTCAATGTCCCAATAAATGCCAAATTGTCTTAATACAAACTCCGTTCCGGACCGTTCCGGTTATTGTATGGACCCGAGGAATAAGTCTCCATTTGTTTACAAAATGCCTCCCTCTTCCTCTTCTTGTGACCTGCATCGCTTTTGTTTCGGAGTAAGTTTTCCGTGCGCACCCGTGGCTACCTAACCTAACCTAACCTAACCTAACCTAACTTAACCTGCACCTTACCTACCTTACCTTACCTTACCTTACCTTACCTTACCTTTAACCTCCTAACTGGGTCCAATAATAAAGTTTAATAAAATACCAAACCCCGAGATTAACCTCCTAGCCACAGGTGCGCACGGAAAACTTACTCCGAAACAAAAGCGATGCAGGTCACAAGAAGAGGAAGAGGGAGGCATTTTGTAAACTAGGAGAGTTATTCCTCCTCCCACCTAAAATGTTCTAGATCTCCGAAACTATTGATTTGCGACGGAAAGCTCAAAGAGAAAATGTCTCTTAGAATACAATAAGTGGTGACTCATACCACACCTGGCTAATCCTCCAGTAATCTCGACCTCAGTCGACTGCCCATTAAGGGATTAGGCGTCCGGCCTCTATAGGCCTATATAGCAGTCGCTTGTCTCTCACCCATCTATTCTTCCCCCTGTCCCCACTTACCCCCTCCTGCTTTCTCTTTTGATTCTGATTCTGATTCTGTAGAGACACACACTTCAACTCAGACCTTTGTACCATACACAACGTCTGTCTCCAATAAACATCCACCAACCAAACCAGCGTGTCATCACACCATAGACGAGAGTCACTACAAAGGTAAACAAAAACCATGCTCCCAATTGTGTACGGAAGTTTGGTCCTATCGTAAAATAATACCAGGAAAAATTACATTCTATCTTAAGGTCTCATGCTTAAGATGATGCCTGTGTTTACCTGATAATATGGTTAACTATGATAAAATACAACTGAAATGTAGAAGAAGCGTAGTATTCCCTTCTCCTGGCATCCAATATCAGTCAGTAAGCAGCAAGGGGGCAGGATTTTTCACCTTGTTAAAAAAAATTGACTATAGCTCTCTGAAACCTGTTATGCTGTGCCGAAAATATGCTTTGAAACATTTCCTATGGTTTAGTGGATATAGTTTCGTCTCATAGCATGACATTATGGTATTATGTAACATTTCCTATGGTTTAGTGGATATAGTTTCGTCTCATAGCATGACATTATGGTATTATGTAACATTTCCTATGGTTTAGTGGATATAGTTTCGTCTCATAGCATGACATTATGGTATGTAACATTTCCTATGGTTTAGGGAATACAGTTTCACCTCAAAGCATGACATTAATTATGGTTGTCAATGAGTGTGTGATCGTTTTTTGCAAGCATGATTCTTGGGATTCATATGATTATTCTTATTGCCAATTATTAGAGAAGTTAATCATCCCTCTATCAATGTGATAATCTAATTCTGGTTATTTGATGCTTCTTGCACTATTGTCAAGTGTTTTTAATTAGATAAATGGGAATTTGATTAATGAAGGTATGTTTTATGCTTTATGTGATCATGAAGCAGGCATTAATAAGAGACAAGAAGCATCATTAAATTTTAAACAAGAAAACAGACACCTTTATCTTTGGAAAATATACAGTGAGGCGAGGCTCCAGAATGCCTGATTACATTTTCTCAGAGACATTAATTAAGCATACAAGACTTTTCTACAGTTACTTAGCATTCCAGCACCATATCCTGTCATTATTTCTCTAGTTTCTTATGTAACAACCATAATTTCTTATTATTATTTTGACCTTTGAGGCTTAGTATCGCTTCATAGGTCCTCTTCAACTTCGTCTCCTTCGTTAACAAACTTGTCAACGCTTACTAAAAACATTTTCATTAGTTTTTCGGTCCTTATACTAACATCCTAATTCATTGTCTCCTCTGTGTTCTTTTCTCCCAGCACTGCGTTAGGAACACTTTTGTGAAGAATTAGTCACTCATTTCTCCTCCCAATGTTTTCACTGTTTCAGGGGATAGTCACTGACCCTGAATGCTAGCCCACAGACTGTTGCGGCTGTTCTTGGTGACCGGCGTGTGTTCCCAGTGTGGTCCTCGCACCATCATGGCTTGGAGATCCCACGGCCGAGACAATGCCGATATGGTGCGGCACTTGAAGGGTACGTGTGATGCCTTACCTTATGCCTTATCAAAATTCAGAGATCCACGGAAAAGGACTCTATAATTTTACGGTTAGTCAGATATCCGGAAGCAGATAAGCATGAGATAAAGACAGAGGAGATGCAATTCAGTGAGAGACTAGTGAAAATGGTAATTATGGAGGAGAGTTTCACGCTCGTTTTCAGAGACACCAACTACTTTTTCTTGGCCTACAATAGGTGCTTGTTCTAATGGTGCTAGTTTTATTTTGCGCAAACCCAAAAAAAAAAAAAAAAAAAAAAAAAAAAAAAAATAAAAAAAAAAAATTAAACCTAACCTAACCTAACAAACCTAACCTAACCAACCCAACCCAACCCAACCCAACCCAACCCAACCCAACCCAACCTAGCCTTACAGGTTTTAAAGAAACCTAACCTAACCTTAACCACAAAATATATATATTTTTTTTTTTTTTTTTTGGTTTGCGCAAAATAAAACTAGCACCATTAGAACAAACCCCTATTGTAGGCCAAGAAAAAGTAGTTGGTGTCTCTGAAAACGAAAGTGAAACTCTCCTCCATATTAACCTCATCAACTTGTAATCAACTCACTCCTGTAATCATAATCAGGTGTGTAGGGGAGAGCGGGGCAGGTTGCATCGAGGGTAGGTTGCATCATTGCTTCTAACTCGCATTAACTTTTTTTTATTATTATTGTTGTAATTGTAGTAGTAGTAGTTTATATAGTAGTAGTAGTAGTAGTAGTATTAAGACGATGTACGTGTGATAACATGCGAGTTAGAGGCAATGATGCAACCTACCCTCGATGCAACCTGCCCCGCTCTCCCCTACACACCTGATTATGATTACAGGAGTGAGTTGATTACAAGTTGATGATTACACACCTGATCAATTCCCTTCTCTCTCCCTCTCCTTTTCTTCCCTCTCTGTCTCATTCTCCTTATGTTCACTAGTCTCTCACTGAATTGCATCTCCTGTCTTTATCTCACACTTATCTGCTTCCGGATATCTGACTAACCGTAAAATTATAGTTCTTTTCTGTGGATCTCTGAATTTTGTCTCCCCCACCTAAAAAACCCCACATTCCCGCCAGCCCCCCAGGTTACGTAATTTAAACATCCAGTCTTTCTCTCTCTACATTGTGCTCTCATGTCATTCATGTGTTTGTATTTACTGGTTGTATTTACCTAGTTGTGACTTACAGAAAGAAAAAAAACTATACCTGTACATGTATTGCCCTATGTGTGTATATGTAGGGGTTGTGAGGTAATGCAAGATCTCATTTGATTGTACAACTTTTCGTCGACTTATGACCTACGCAACTTACGACTTCGACTTTACGACCGGCAGTAAATGCTGATAATTGTGCCAAAAAAAAAAAAAAAAAAAAATATATATTTTTTTTTGAGGGAGGGGTTGGCCCGCGGTCTCTGACTGTGCTGATGGCGACGGTGGAGTTGCACCTATTTATTCTTATTAAATCAATTTTTGTCCGTGATTTTGACCAAAGTAAGAGCTTGCTAAGATGTTTGAAGGTTAGCAGAAGACGTGTATGACAAAATATTGGTCCTTCATAAGGTAGTAAGCGAAATATGGCAGGGGCGATAAAATGAATCTTAACCAGTCACTGCCTACAGGCTCTATAAGCACACATGTTAAAAAAAAAAAAAAAAAAAAAAAAAAAAAAAAAAAAAAAAAAAAAAAAAAAAAAAAAAAAAAAAAAAAAAAAAAAAAAAAAAAAAAAAAAAAAAAATTATAACATACGCCGACTTACATCTAGTTCTACTTACAACCGGTCGGTCGGTCCCAATCACGGTCGTAAGTTGACCACTAGGTGTATTTGAGGTTGCATGAAGCCAATAGTTTAATTAGACAGTAAGCAAAAAAATTATGCCCTCACTCCTACTGATCTTAGCACTTTTGTCATGTCTCCAGCCAACCAGATTGTCCGTTCTGCCGAGGTGGAGCGAGTGATGCTGCGCGTGGACCGAGGCAAATACTCCAAAAGCAACGCGTACATGGACTCGCCACAAGGCATCGGCTTTGGCGTGACCATCAGCGCCCCGCATATGGTCAGTCACAGCAGTCAATTAATTATATTCATCATCATCTTCATCATCATCATCTTTCTGTAACGTCAGATTTTCCCATAATGTTATGAGGTTAGACAGTCGATGATACGCTACCATTTCAATTATCGGCATTCATCTTTTAAATTTGCGGCATAAGTTTTATGCCCCGGATGCTCTTCCTGGGTACATTGGTCTACTTGAAGCAAAAAAAATGGGCTTATTTCACTGCACTTAAAACACAAAAGTATAATACAATTTTCTTCAATATGTATATTGTATAGAAGCCTCCTAAAAAGAAACTAACTGGAGACTATCCATAACGAGTTCCCTAACCTGATGGAGATAACAATGCCCCCGTGCCCTTCCAGCATGCCCACGCCCTGGAGCTCCTGAGTGCCCACCTGAAGAAGGGCAACCGTGCCATGGATGTCGGCTCAGGCAGCGGCTACCTCACAGCCTGCATGGGGCACATGGTAAGACCTTTGTGGGGAGACTAGAGCAAACATGACAGGAAAAATAAAAAGGAAATAGGGAAAAACTGGTTCACAAATAGGGTGGTAAATTATTGGAATGGACTCAGTCGTCAGGTAGTTAGTGCGGAGTCAATAGGGAGTTTGAAAGGAGGCTAGACAATTTCATGGATGGGGATGAAGGTAGTGTTAAGTAACAGGAACTACCACGTGCAGGTCTCACAGCCAGGCCTCTTGTAGCTTCCTTATTTTCTTATGTTCTTATGAAAGACTAGGGTGAGGCTAAGAGTAAGGGACGGAGGAGATGTTTGGGTATTAAAGGGGAAGGACCCAAGTCCGATGGAATTGATTGTTTAAAAACCTTTATTTATTGATGACATTACTATCCTGAAGACTCGCCTAGCAGCGCCACAACCTCCCAGGATAAAGGAAGCATTTTTTTCCTTTCAAATATTTTTTCAGTATTTTTCACACATAGCCTTCTCCCAGTCATATGGGGTGGCACTAACACAAAGCAGCTACCTCAGTCAGGAGGTAAGGTAGCAGTTAGCTACTTAGGTTAGTGGCGGGAGGGTTAGCGTCTTTGAGTGGCGTGCTCGGTGACCCGAGTTTGATCCCCGATGAGGACGAATATCCACTTACGATCTTTCTGCACTATCGAGTGGCCTAAGAACACCCGCATGCTGCCCATTAACTCTACCTTCGATTGCAAGTGCATCGGAGGACACAGGGGGGGGCATGAGCCTCTAATCACAGGCTTCGCTATAAAAATCCTGCCTGCGCCACCACGGGCGAGGGCCAACCATCACAGTCCTCCAGAGCCTACCATCCCAGCCATGTAGGTCATTGCCTACACACACTGGCACGAATGTAAAGAAGAAGAAGAAAAAATACTAAATACGATTAGCACAACCTAAAAATACTCATCAAATACATATATATGTGCTTATTAGACACATAATATAGATGTGAATGATATATGTTCCTTCCACCAAGACCTGATGTCAATGCCTGCAGGTGGGGGAGACTGGGCGGGCTGTGGGCATCGACCACATCCCTGAGCTGATCAAGATAGCCCAGGACAACATTGAGAGTGACAGCCCAGAGCTCCTGTCCTCCGAGGCTATCAAACTTGTGGGTCAGTGGCACCTCACTTCACCTCTGCTTGGATGATATCGGATGATCAGTTTTGTCTAGTCGGTTGTCTAAGTACTTTCTCGCATTAAATTTTTTTTTTTTTTTGCTGTATTACCTGTATTTTTGCTGTATTCTCCTCTCCTGCCAAGCTTATTTCCTTTTCATGTAGTGTTGAAACCATATATTTCATAACATAAACCCAATACGACTGCTGTAGACAAGCTGCTGTACAATTATTAGCAGGATAATCTGTGTTGAATTGTCTGACTTACAGTTTCGTGATATTCCCTGGACAGTGGTTTGTAGGGAGACAGTCACAGTATTGAGATTCTTGACGTCAGTGGTGGACATGAATGGCCTCGTGACAGGTGTGTGGTGGACATGAATGGCCTCGTGACAGGTGTGTGGTGGACATGAATGGCCTCATGACAGGTGTGTGGTGGACATGAATGGCCTCGTGACAGGTGTGTGGTGGACATGAATGGCCTCATGACAGGTGTGTGGTGGACATGAATGGCCTCATGACAGGTGTGTGGTGGACATGAATGGCCTCATGACAGGTGTGTGGTGGACATGAATGGCCTCGTGACAGGTGTGTGGTGGACATGAATGGCCTCGTGACAGGTGTGTGGTGGACATGAATGGCCTCGTGACAGGTGTGTGGTGGACATGAATGGCCTCGTGACAGGTGTGGTGGACATGAATGGCCTCGTGACAGGTGTGTGGTGGACATGAATGGCCTCATGACAGGTGTGTGGTGGACATGAATGGCCTCGTGACAGGTGTGTGGTGGTGTTCCTTACAGTGGGTGATGGACGTCAGGGGCAGCCCGAGGAGGCGCCCTTCAACGCCATCCACGTCGGGGCCGCCGCTCCCACCCTGCCCCCGGCCCTGGTGGAGCAGCTGGCACCGGGGGGAAGACTCATCATCCCCATCGGCCCAGAGGGAGCCAACCAAAACTTAGAGCAGGTGTGTGTGTTGCGATCTCTCTTATAGTCTTTCCAATGTATCAAGTAACTAGTCGCTTTAATTTCTACCCATTACCATTATAATTATATATACGTATATACATTCCTACTCTACCCCTATGGTGAGCGAACAATACCTCCCTCACAAGGAAGGGGGGGAGGGGGGACAAAACTAACACTCTACTAATTGAGAAGGTGGTCGGTGGATAATTTCTACAAGTGACTTGATAAAATGGTAAGACTATAGCTGAGCTGATACAACTTAGGACTCCCGAGAGGAAAATGCTTGTTTGATTAATTGGCCTCATTACTTGGGGTCGTAAGTGGGAGTATGAGCCATCATTAACTATAGTCACCACACGTTAAGTTGGTGAAAACGGGGCCCCCTCACTCCCCACCTCCGAAGGTACGGGATTGGCTGAGGTGTTGGGTGTTGGGGCTTTAGGGCGGAACTTGGAGTAAGGCATTCTCACCCAACACCCAACACCCCAGCCAATCCCGCACGTCCGGAAGTGGGTAGTGAAGGGGCCCATACCTTGCCAACTTAGCGTGCAGCGACTATAATGTTCGTAATGTCACTGTAAAGTATTTAGTTGTAACATCATTGAGTAATAAAAGTTAAAGTTATGGATTTACACCTTTAGTACTGATGGTAATGGTGTAGGATGAGGAGAGGACTGTAATAATTAATACTACGACTAAAATACTACCTCTATCTTTACCTCTACTGCTACTACTACCTCTATCTTTACCTCTACTGCTACTACTACCTCTATCTTTACCTCTACTGCTACTACTACCTCTATCTTTACCTCTACTGCTACTACTACCTCTATCTTTACCTCTACTGCTACTACTACCTCTATCTTTACCTCTATCTTTACCTCTACCTCTATCTTTACCTCTACTGCTACTACTACCTCTATCTTTACCTCTACTGCTACTACTACCTCTATCTTTACCTCTACTGCTACTACTACCTCTATCTTTACCTCTACTGCTACTACTACCTCTATCTTTACCTCTACTGCTACTACTACCTCTATCTTTACCTCTACTGCTACTACTACCTCTACTGCTACTACTACCTTATCTTTACCTCTACTGCTACCTACTACCTCTATCTTTACCTCTACTTGCTTACATTACTACCTCTATCTTTACCTCTACTGCTACTACTACCTCTTCTATCTTTACCTCTACTGCTACTACTACCTCTTCTATCTTTACCTCTACTGCTACTACTACCTCTATCTTTACCTCTACTGCTACTACTACCTCTATCTTTACCTCTACTGCTACTACTACCTCTATCTTTACCTCTACTGCTACTACTACCTCTATCTTTACCTCTACTGCTACTACTACCTCTTCTATCTTTACCTCTACTGCTACTACTACCCATCTTTCCTATCTTACCTCTACTGTCACTCACTACCTCTTCTATCTTTACCTCTACTGCTACTACTACCTCTATCTTTACCTCTACTGCTACTACTACCTCTTCTATCTTTACCTCTACTGCTACTACTACCTCTTCTATCTTTACCTCTACTGCTACTACTACCTCTATCTTTACCTCTACTGCTACTACTACCTCTACTGCTTTGCATAGTAATAAGCCCAACACTAACGGTCATGTTCCTGCAGATTGACAAGCTTGAGGACGGCAGTGTGAAGCGGAAGGTGCTGATGGGTGTGATCTACGTGCCCCTCACCGACAAGGACTACCAGTGGCCCGGCAGGTTAGTACGCAGGTGGCGGGCCAAGGTGAGGGGGCGGAAGGCGCGGAGGGAGAGGCAGGCGGCAGGTGAAGCGCAGGAGAGGGCAGAGAAAGGAGAAGGCGAAGAGCAGGACAGGGAAGAGAAAGGAGAAGGCGAAGAGCAGGACAGGGAAGAGAAAGGAGGAGGCGAAGAGCAGGACAGGGGAGAGAAAGGAGAAGGCGAAGAGCAGGACAAGGAAGAGAAAGGAGAAGGCGAAGAGCAGGACAGGGCAGAGAAAGGAGAAGGCGAAGAGCAGGACAAGGAAGAGAAAGGAGAAGGCGAAGAGCAGGACAGGGCAGAGAAAGGAGAAGGCGAAGAGCAGGACAAGGAAGAGAAAGGAGAAGGCAAAGAGGAAGCAGAGAAGGACAGGGGCAGGAGAGAAGGAGGGAGGCAGCAAGAGAGAGAAGGGGACAGGAAGAGAAAGGAGAAGGCGAAGAGCAGGACAGGGCAGAGAAAGGAGGAGAAGAGCAGGACAGGGAAGAGAAAGGAGAAGGCAAAGAAAAATAGGGACATAAAAGCCATACTCACAAACACACACTTCATCACTGATATGTATACTACTTTTTTCCTAAACTATACATGCTTTTCCCTTACAGCTAGCTCTAGAACATAAAAATCATTGTGTAGTGCCGCATCCAAGCACCTTTTTTCACTTTAACACTCACACAGTAGTAGTAGTAGTAGTTTATTGACTAAGCATAACACAATACACACAAAAATCTCTACAAAAAAACATCTTATTTTGTTTTGTCCATAATAACACTAAATAAACAAATAAACTTGAGAGGAGCATATGAAATTACATAAACATGAAACACACATACATTTATGGCCGAAACTGAGTAGGGACATGAGATAGAAAAGGAGTAGGAAATTTTTAGTATTAGCAGATGTATATCTGCCTCCATTAACCTAGAGTTCAAGACGATGTGATCTTAGTTCTCTCCTAAATCATAACACTCTTGAGGAATTTGAAGAGACAAAAAAAATGGACTCATTGGTAAAGAGATAAATTAAGTCAATATTTTAAAATGAGCAACAGTGAAAAAAACTTACCAAGGTCAAAAATGTGATGGTAGATTACAGTTAATGGTTTCAAAATGGCGGGAATTGGATCAATGATATTTTTTTCATCTTAATGTAATAGAAAAAATGCAGATAACAAATTCAACTTTCCAATTTCTGTGTATAGTTATCCAAGCAGACTGGAATGACTCAGGCTTCAGGTAATGCATTGTGTAATAGACTTCCCTTGTAACTAAGGAAATTAAAGTATATTGTTGTAATTAGACAATGTTTTCTGTTATCAGTAGCTTTTCATTTCCATAATAAGAAAATGAGATATATAATTGTTCAAACATAATTACATTGGCGTTGAAGCCATTTGTCCTCTAGTTTGAGTTTATTCATCCTCGAAGGTCAAGGTTTAAGTGGCTGAAATATGAATGCCTTAATCATTAGTATATAATTTGATAAATTTACTCTTTTTATATGCAAGGCAAAGAGTGAAAGTGGCAGCTACCCCAATCTGCATCTATCCAGTGTAGAACTACATGGGTGCTTTATGTATAGCCCAGTGTTGAGAATTTCATTGATGAAGTCTCAGTTATTACAAATGCTTATGACTCGGTGTTGTAGTTGTTGTATGAAGAGGTAAGAAGCCTGTGTTGCAAGAGAGGTTAACTACTGCATCTTGGGTAAACATAAAATTGAGCATACTGTACATGTTATGATTTTTTGAACACCCAAGTAAGTTTGATATATGTACCACAATGCTTAACCAAAGGATACATTATTGTCCTGCTTGGAGTACAGATGATGATAATTATAACTCATTAGTCAGAATGTAAGTAATAAGATGTGGGCACAGTATTATCCTTGTTGTTTAGTGCGGTTTTCCCTCCCGTCACACACACTAGGTGGAGATACTGATTGGCCGGGCACACAGGGTAGGGTGTGGCGGGGGAGTCACCGCTACGTTTGTCTCTCATTCCACAGGCGGGAGCTGTGAGTCCTGCCACCAGCTGACTCCTAATTCCTCCCAGGTGCTGCTCTCTCCTATAATTGCCACCATCACCACCCACCGCCCAGCACCTGCTTCCCACCACCACCCCGCTACTCAACACGTGTCCGCCCCACCACTGCTACCACACATCCCTGTTTCTGTTGAGACGCTTCTTCCTACACCCCCTGTTTGATCTGCCATATCATACCAGCAGCACAAAGATTTAGCACCCCATCTCTGCTTGCATCCTGAGTGCTGAGCAAGAAACCTCAACCTCAGTCACGTTTATTTTCTGATTCTGCTTGTGTGGGCTGCCTCGGCATTGCAGCGGAGAGTTCTTGCCGTTACTAACCGTTTAGAGTGACGTGAATAACCAGTGTTGCACAACTAAAGAGTAAAGCCATGTGAAGCTTTGCCATTTTTGGAGAAGAAAGACACGTGTAGCAGAAGGCTGGATGCCCTGCTTTCAGTGTGTGAGGGATGGGACTACACTAGGATCACACTTCAAGCTTGCTCAAGGTTGCCTTTCGTGTGTTTGGGCCCGCTCTCTTTTGTTTGTCTTCTCCTAAGAACATTTTATTGTTTTGGGTAAGGTTGAGACACTCATGGGTGGGTCTTCAAGTGCAATTGTGTATGACCAGATATAGGGCCTGGAAAACAGAATTGTGCACACCTTAATGATAACCCAGCTAATAGGCAATGTGGTGCCACTGGCTCCCACACGGGGAATGCAAAACCTATCAGAAAAAATAATGATCATGATGTTTCAATCTTTATGATAAGGAATGTAACTTTCTTTTAATTTATCTTTTATTTTGAATAACTTTCAGGGACAGTTCCGGTTTACTATTGGATGTTGAAGATGTGATAAATGTATTTATTCGTTCTCTGTGAAGCTGGTGGCAACTCCAGGAAAATACCACAAATAATGATTCTGAGAACAGCATTGTGAGCCACAGTAACTACTGGTTATTAGCAACAAAAGTTATTAATGCTTCATAAGATTTTATATCAATGAGGTCATTCATAATTTTGTGGTAGTATAGAAGGTAATTGTTTGTACCGGTTGATAAAAACCACAACTTTTATATGCTGTGTGTTTAGAAATTCTGTTGTTATTGCTGTCAACCATATTATTAGTGAGCTTAACTTTCACTTGTCTACACAAGCTTTGAGAATACTCTCTGAATAATATATTTAAGTTGTTAGCAATGTGCAGATGGTAATCTTTTGTATATTGTGAAATGCAGTTTTGCTGTCATGTGAAGGCAAGAAAAAAAAGAGAGCGTGAGCATCAGTGAAATTAATATTTTTCATGACTACATATGAATTTTCAGTGTATTTTGAATTGGTAGTAGGCAGAGGTAGTAGGCATTTGGCAAGTTTACTGGTTGATTGATTGATTGTTTGATTGGCAGAAGTGATATCCATGACACAAGAAAGTCAGCTTTAAATTAATGTATTGTCTTGATATTTCTTAAACAAGTAAAGATTTTTGAGACAAGTTAATGAATGAGGATCATTTAAATTTTCTACAAATATATTTGATGACGTTGTCCAGGGTAAAGTATTAGTGGAGGTTTGCTTTTTATCGTGTCACCAGCGAGTCATTGAACGTGTTGGTAGCGGAGATCACCAGCCGGGTGAGCCAGTCACGTGTGTACCTGAGTGTTGTAACATGGACTACTGTCATGGACAATTATTCTGTGTTGTGAATAAGATTTTTTTGTGAGTGAAAGCCATGGTAATTCAGTATGTAATAGTTTTCATATAGTAAGGCTGTGATAGCACCACGGAGATATACCCTATATTTGTTCATTATAGCTTTTTCATCTAACCTAAGACGTAAAAGTAAGGGAGAGGAATCCATTGAAGTATTTCTGTACAGGAGTTCTGTTTATATTTTGCTGTGTGAGCTTAGGCATTGGGTGACGTGTAAATAGAGTACATAGCTGTGTGGCCATCATCTCCTCAACTCTTTTCTAACAAGTAGTTCAGCTCAAGCATGTGTTTATCAAGGCAATCTTGTGCTGCCATATGTTGCATGGCTGTCCGTTGTATTCTTTCCATTGTTGATGTGGTCTGCTCGTGCCCATGTTTAGCTGCCTTACAAGTGCTATCACACTGTACATAGTACACAGTAGCTACAGTTTCATACACGGTCTACACATGTTGCTGGCGATGACAAGAGTCACACTCTCGTGGGTGACTGCCGACGGTGGCTAAATATTGAATGGTTTACAGTGCATCAAATGTTTCTTCTTAGTGGTATTGATTAGATGTTTTTATAGTAAATATTGAAGTGAGGAAACAAGCATAACCACATACATCAAAGGTTAAACATGTGCAGGTTTACATTTGGCCCATTTATGTGGCATGGTTGATATTGACAACCTTTCTTTTGGCTTCATTATAAGGGAAGGACCATCATTGATTGATTTAATGCCAAAAAAGGTGAATGTGCCAGACATCAGAGATCATATGGCAGGAAGGACCATAAGGACCCGTTTGATAAGAGGTCTGCAACATTTTTCAAAAGCTTTTTCTTGTGTCATGTTTCATGTCGATGAAACGGTTAATGAATGCAGATAGTGATGAAAGATGCGGGAAAATATGCATAAAGTCCGTGATTGGCGGTAGTGGTTGAGGTGCACAGTGTGATAGCAGCATGAGGCGTGCGTCTGCTATGCAGCTTCATAGTCTTTGTAAAGTGTGTATCACAGTATTAGTGTGGCTGTACATTGCACTGTATGTCAAAGTGTCTGGCTGCCCTATGTAAGCTAAATTACCATTAGTAATGAGACGAGGAAAAGAAACTCCAATCACATAAAAGTTTAGTTTGCACAGGTAAATCACGTACGTACTTCTTTTTATGGAACATTACTTTTTTTTAAATATAACTTTCAGTATTGTCATACCTATTATTCATTTTTCTGAGATCTTATTTCAGAGCACTAATTCAAGACATGTACTTTCCTCTATGTCTGCCTGTCGTTTGCAGAAACTAAGTTTTCAATGTTATAGTAGAGTATTTGAAAGCTTGAATTTCTTGTGCATCACACTGTATGAAAGGTCATGCTCCGATCCTTGATGAGTATCATGTACATTAGTTAGTGTAAGCTTGTAGATGAAGTGCCGGGTGCTGGTCAAATGTGGCAAAGTCTTGATGAAGCTCTTTAGTACTGCACAGCTTTGTTTTTGTTTTCTTATTTGCTAAACATGAAGAGAGATTGCTGAGAGGTTGTAACCGTTACATTCTATGCTACTCATGTTTAGTTAATTGAATTATTTAAATGATGAAAATTGATTAAAATGTAAAGGAAAAACTTCCAAAGCCCAAAACTGATGTTTTGACACTGAATTCGACGATGGCTAATGTTTCTTGATTCATGGAAGTGATATGCTTCTTGTTTACAGAATTCATTAGTCTTCAGAAATACCTGAAAGCAATGTACACTTCTTGAAGTCATATGTCTTGTGAGAAGATATTTTTGTGAGTTTGGAAACTGCTGGAAGTGACTGGAGTTTGATGTTTTGAGAAAATAATGAGTTGTTCATCAAATATAAATAGCTTATGGAATATTTTGCATTGCATGACGCAAACTTCAAAATGCTTATGTTTGGTATGAACTTAGATTTAGTGATTTGCGGGTAACTTAAATGAGGTTTTCTACTCGTGTCATAGCGTCTTGGTGTTTGCATCCCACCCTGCAGACCTAGGCAGTCACAGCCTCACGGAATGTTAAGTAACAAGTAACAGTCTGTACTCACATCCTGAATGACATTAGTTATTGCTGCTGTTGTTGAGTACAGCACAAAACTCAATAGAGGTTACATTTAAGATAAGGCTGATGGATAAGTACCTGGAAAATCTTTAGGTTTAAATTTGAAAGTATGAACTTATAACAGTGATTGTAATTTTCACGTAATTTAAGCTGTTTGTTAATCTTATTGATAACGAGAAGAGAGTGAAGCTAGAGTTAAGCCCCTAGGTATGCATCACCACAATAACTGAGGCTTAGTCTGGGAATGTAGAATTATACATGCAGCAGAATGTTCAGGCTTTGAAATGTAATAAACTCAAATAACAAACCGATGACATTAATATTCAGTGTATACCATGACAACTATCACTGAGCAAACACAACCCTACATTAAGATGTTATAATAATGATTAAAAACGATGCTGTAATTGTGGGGTGTTAGTTTAATATACTTATGATAACTGACATCTGATATAATTTTCTTTAAAAGTTACCCTTGTGTTAAGTGTGTAATCAATGATAACATATAACAGACTGATTTGATTGATTGATTTAATGCCTAAAAAGGTGAATGTGCCAGACATCAGAGGTCATATGGCACTATGGCAAAGCATATAAAGGGTCAGGGTTAAAGAATAATAGTGAAACGGTGAGGGGAGGGGAAAGAACTGAATGTTACAGCAGGATAGTTAGATCAGATGTAGGATGTGGATTTGTTGGAGGAAGGAGGTTAAATTTTCCAGGGAGAAGGAGGGGGATTCCGGGAGAATGTCAGCAAGACAGGGAGGTCGGGAAAGAGAGGACAAATGAGGGAAGGAACTGGAATGGGCAGGAGTAAGATGGGGGCAGGATATTAGGCATGTTGGACAGTGAGAGGAACTTGACAGGGTGTGCAGAGGGTTGGGGTGGAGCGTGACATATAACAGACTGAGTGTATTCATGAAACTCTGCATACACTCTCAAGACACTCCAGTAACAGAATATTCACAACTGGATGTGTGTTTGAATTTGTAAAACCAAGCTAGTCAACATTCTTGTGGCAAAGCCCTTTTCTAAATTATTATTGCAAGACTTGGATCTTTTTTTTTTACATGAATGAGACTGGACCAGGGTTACAAAAAAGAATAAAAAGTATAAGCTGCTACCACAACCTAAAAAAATTTGACCAATGAATTTGTGTTATTCTGAGCGCATAAAGAAAACATTACTTCACACAAATAGAGACGAGGGAATGTGGTTATGAACATTACCGATACGCCTTGAACGTGATACAACTTGAAAATTGGAGGGAAAAATGTTGAAGGTGACCCAAGCCTTAAAAAGCTGCTGGCCTGGTGACCTGACGTGAGACTCCGGACCAAAGACACGTATCTCCGAGGTCAGTCCTGAATACAACAGTCGACTGCTCGTGTAAAAGTCCTCAACACTGAATGTAACTTATGTGATTTCAAATACATTGCATGTTTAATTCTGCATTGGATTACCTGATTTTTCATTTTCACTCTAGAACTTTGCATTTCTGGTCAACTGCAGACTTGATTTCTCCGGTAACACCAGTCTTAATTTTGGTTTTATAACTACAACAGTGAAAGCATATTAGTATACCAATGTACTAACACCTATTCTGCTCAAGATGCGCTTGAACAGGAAATTAAAATATAAGCACACTAATAAAAGCACACATCTACGTTAAGCACCTGGTGGTCACACGTCTGTCATAACAAAAAGTGTGCAGCACCAGGCCCGCAGCCACGCAGCACACCTTGATGAACCACCACGGTGATGGCAGTGCTATTATAGTAATCACGGTGCTGTTGAGTGCAGCATTACACACAGTCATCCAAAACTCTTAGAATACGGTGCAATATCTTAATTGTCACACATATATAATTGTATTTATCAATGATGTAGTGCTAGAATACAATAAATAAATTGTTAGAAATAATAAAATTGAATTTAAGGTAAAAAAACAATCTACTCTGTGAGCTACTATTAAGTGTCACCGGTAACATTCAATTGTCAATAAGAGAGAAGCTTAGCTGGATATGTTACTTGTATCAAAGTAGGTGAACAATTAGTTCATTCATGCTATTAATTCAGACTAGAGACATAATATTTTCATCAAAAAGTCATATCCCAATTGCAGCCATTTTCCTTGGTAATTCAATGTTTTACTATCTGTATCAAGTGAAAGTTTTGTAATGATATCATGTGTAATTACCATTACTTAGCCGGAATTAATAAGCATGTTGCATTACTACCTTCTGTAGAACTTATCAATGTAGGTAGCCAGTGAGATGTCAGGTTCGTGGAAACACTTGTTGGCATTCTCCACCTTGGTCCGTCTCACCCCGGCAATGGTGGTGCCTGGAAGGATGCAAACCCATAGATAAGAGCCTACAATAGCATGCATTTTTTACTTATCTAGCTACTTACCTAGCTGTCTAGCTGACCATAGCTACTTTACAGAACATTTTTTAAGCAAATCTTACTGGGCGACATCCATGCTGTGTTTATGAATCTTCCAGTGGCACCAACAAAATTTCACTACGCAAACAATCGACGGGTTATAGATGGCTCCACAAGATGATATAAGCAATAATTGAAGAAATAGATATAAATAAAGATTATATTTTCTATGCAGTAATAAGAATGTACTTCCGGATTTTGCACACACACACAGGATGAGCCATTGCATCCAGGAAGGATTTTATGAATAAATATCTTGTCGCCCAGTAGCTTAAAAATGTCCTTACTGGGCGACAGTTTTTCATCACTGGGAGACATTTTGGTCGCCCAGTTAGCATGTAAAAAAAGGCACTGCTACTTTGGTTCTCCTTATAGTACAGTAAAAACTATATTAACCCCTTGAGACCCAGAACGTAATTTTCATTGTAATATAACCACCATTCGACGATTTTAATGAACATAAACAATATTATATAGCTATGTCCTGTTTAATATCCTTGTCCATTTACTAATTTCGTTTATTTAGTTACTTCTTCGTAGTTTTATGGCTAATAACAGACTATTTCATATAGCAAAGGAAAGATCTGGGCGTGAAGGGGTTAATCATAACAAAATCCTACACAACAAAACTACAGCAATGAGTTTTGACAGCTACTTCAAAATACAAATCTACCTTACTTACAACGTTGTGGACTCACTTTTAGATCTGAGGAAGTAGTACTGGCAGAGGGCGTGCAGCAGGAGGCGCTCAAAGCTGCTCAGCTCCGAGGTGATGTACACAGACAGAGGGTCGTGGGCAAATATTTCTATCATTTCATCCTCCAGGTATGATAGAACTCCCTGTCAGGTAAGCATAAACATATTTAGGGAAAATAATCTTAAGACCTGAGTGTAAGATAGGACGCATCGTCGCATCTCATGAGGATACCATAATTTCAGTAAGAATTTAGCTTTGTAATAGTGTCTCCTCTTCTAAATAGTTCAGGTTATGGTTCAAGTAAATTCCTATATATATACTATAAACAAAACTGGTTTCTCATACACTTGTGTAATGTAGATGAAACTGATGATGACGAGGAGAAGGATGTGACTTTATGCATAACCTTAGGGATATCTTGGCCTGACTGGTTACAATACTCTGTGCCCACAAATAATAATAACCAGTAAGACGCCTTAATCGGCGAAGGACGAGCGAGCCCGTAGAAACCCGCCGCACGTGCGCACGTGCGGCGTCACCCGGAGTTTGACCTGTGTGACATTGCTAGGTGTGTGGTCTCAAACCACACACCAAATTTCAACTTAGTCGGTACAGCCGTTTCTCAGCTATAGCAAGATAACGTTGTCTGACACCCCTCACGCGGCACGCCCATGCCGACCCCTCACGTGAGACAAAACATGTCAAGCACAAAAGGGATTGATTGGGGCTATCAGATGGCGAAGACCGCTTGTCAATCGGAAGCGGGATTCCAAAGATATAAGCTCCTGAAAAGCGTGACGGTCTGGTCGGGTCTGGTCGCCCGCTTAAGTGAGAAAAATCCCGTATCCAGTGAGGACTCGCGAGCTCTTCGCGCTCGCTCGTAATAATAATGATTTTATTATCGCCCGAAGGCATACAGACAAAAAAAGCAACAACAAAAAGACAAGGAGTTAGCTTAAGTACTAGAGCAAAACAAAAAATCTATGTGTGTCTCTGTGTGTGTGTGTGTGTGTGTGTGTCCGCTCCAGGTGCCGCCCCCTGTTGCGGAATCCCCTCATATGGCACATTTTTGGAACCGGCTCGAGCAGGGGAAGGTTGTAAGCTCATTTATGAGATGATCCGATCACTTTTTTTTTTTTTTTTTTAGCAGCCTATTAGCGAGAATTATGAAAAAAAAGTGGGTTGCGAGAATTGAGGAAACCTTGATGTAGGGTGATGGGTAATGGGTGAGTGAATGGGTGGGGTGATGGGTAATGGGTGTGGGGTGATGGGTGAGTGAATGGGTGGGGGGTGATGGGTGAGGGAATAGATGGGGGGTGATGGGTAATGGGTGAGTGAATGGGTGTGTGGTGATGGATAATGGGTGAGTGAATGGGTCGGGGGTGGTGGGTAATGGGTGAGTGAATGGGTAATGGGTGAGTGAATGGGTTGGGAGTGATGTGAATAGGTTGGCGTTAATACATACATTTCTACATCCATGATTTCAGGAAAGCTAGAAGGGGCTATCTGGAGAGTCTGTGTTTGGTGGGCCAAAGGCCCACCAAACACAGGTGGTGGGCCAAAGGCCCACCAATAGCCCTCCGCAGGAGCTAGCCAAAAAGTCCGCCCGGAGGGCGGCTTTGCTGCTAGTACATAATATAGGCACCTTAGGGGACATAGTATTAAAGTGCACATAGTACATAGGGTATACATACATGGACACCTGTGCTACCCCACATTCTGCACAAACAGCAGACAAATAAGCTCACCAGAGGCAGGTGTTTCCTCTTGAGCAAAGACTGCAGCTGCGCCTCCATCATGGAGAAGCGGTGCGCCTCGCTGTAGGCCGGGTGAATGTGGCGGCAGTCAGTCATCTGTGGCACCACCACGAACCCTGCAGCCACAGAGAGTGTCACCTAAATGGTCCACTACTCATGCCACCAACATCATAGCACCACTGTTCTAATGAAAATATCTAAGGCATCAGGTCCATAAAAGAGTCTCGGCTCAATGGACCGCGGCTTGTATATAAGTAATGTATAATTGTGTATAGCTTTATGTATGTTATGTTAAGCCTAATAAAGCATCAATCAATCAATTAATGAATCAATCAATCAATCAAACCATAGCACCTGCACCTTATTTGTGATTGGCTGGTATGGTACCTTTCATTAATTCATCAGTAGAGAGTAGTACATTTCCTCACTTCAATAAGGGTCTGAATAATTGCCTTTGGTTTCATAAGTACATGGCAAGCCAGGAATTTGAATACACTGGTGGCAGGGAGCGCGCTCACCCCTATGCTGCAGTCTGGGTACAGGCTTATGCAGCTATGCTGGTTGTGAAGAGAACTCGGGCTTAGTTCTGTTCTGACTCTGCATATCTCTGGCAACTCAATAAAAGCTCTTCAATCTATATCACAACTAGGCAAGTACATCTAGGTAAATACACACACACAAACACACCCTCTGTATTAGGGAGGCTTTCTTCCATGGTGTCACTATTGATCTGGGTGAAGGAGAATCCCCCCACACTCCTGCGGCCGCCCTTCTCCTGGGGCTGCGGCGCCACACTCTCCAGGTACTCACGCTGCTCCTGTTCACTGCGGGTGATGAAGTGCTGCCAGATCTGGGGACCGGTGGAAGACTTAACATAAGAACATAAGAAAAAGAAATAAGGAAGCTAAAAGAGGCCACGAGACCTACATGTGGCAGTTCCTGTTACTTAATACTTAGTACTACCTACTTCCACCTTTCATCCCCGTCCATGAAATTGTCTAGCCTCCTTTTGAAACTCCTTATTGACTCCGCACTAACTACCTGACGACTGAGTCCATTCCAATTATTTACCACCCTATTTGTGAACCAGTTTTTCCTTATTTCCTTTTCAAATCTACGCTTTTCCAGTCTGAATCCGTATTGTAACTCTTGTAGATCTCAAACACCTTATGGTCAGTTATAGACATTTAACTAATGATAGGATCCTAAGTAGTATAGTAAATGGTTCCTATGTGCTATGACAGAAATGAAATAGATATGTAAACTCAGCTATAAATGAAGGGTTTTTCCATTTAGCTAAGGTGAGTGAATAGACTCAATACATGGCTGATAGGATAGGAGTGAGATGACCACATGTGCTATGCCAGAAGCGATGAAAATGTATTGCATGCTTAGACAGAACTGAAGGACTCATGCGTGACCAGTTAGGAAGGAGTGAAAGGATACTGTCTGCTTGGCTCGAAAAGAAAGGCTCTTATGACTCAGGTTAGTAAGTGGTCAAAGGGTATTGTAGGTTTACTAGGAGGGCAAAGGTCCTATGTAGGGGAGAGCGGGGCAGGTTGCATCATTGCCTCTAACTCGCATGTTATCACACACACGTACATCGTCTTAATACTACTACTACTACTACTATAAACTACTACTACTACAACTACAACAATAATAATAATAAAAAAAGTTAATGCGAGTTAGTGGCAATGATGCAACCTACCCTCGATGCAACCTGCCCCACTCTCCCCTACTCACCCTCATGTTGTTGCAGTCATTGAGCAGCTTGGTGAAGGCATTTTCAGCCTTGGGAAGGAAGTCAACAATGGTAGGCTCCAAGGCATCCTCCGTCTCATCCTCTATCAGTGTCTGCAGGGCCCGAGCTGTACACAAGACACATCAGTCATTTCAAAATGATAATTATTGACTGTGCAAGAAACAATGGTAAATTTCCAGATGAACATCGAACTTCCTTTGGTGGACGAAACTATGTTTTTCTGGCGAGTTTTGATGTGTTTTGAATTAATCTGCTAACCGTTTCTGTCGCAAATAAGTTTATTTTTTATTTATTTTTATTTGCAACAAAAATGACAAAAAACACATTTAACCTAACCGATCCTACACCTAACCTAACATAACCTTAACCTAACCTTTACCTAACTTAAAAAAATAACAAAAATAAATTGATTTGCAACAGAAACGGTTAGCAGATTAATTCAAAACACACCAAAACTCGCCAGAAAAAAATTGTTTCGTCCACCAAAGTGAATTCGGTGTTCATCTGGAATAATACCGAAACAATCAGTGTATCATACCAATAACATCCCTGATATGAAGTCAGCCTCCATTACAGCACCTACCATTGCTGGCCCTCCTGCACCGCCTGGCTCCTGCGTGGCGGTTGAGGTGGTGCTGCTCCAGCCGCTGCAGCAGCTGGGCGGGGTCGCGGCGCTGGGGCACGGCCACCACGGGAACCTCCTCTTCTGGCGGTGTCTCGGGCTCGTGGGTGGGGGTGGAGGGCTGGCTGATGCCCAGGCTGTGACAGGATACAAAACAAATGGATAAAGGAGGTCCACAGTTGAGTTCATTGACCAATGTACAGTAAACCCTCTCTATATCGGACCTCTTAATCAATTTGAGAGGGTTTACTGTATTTGTTTATGTTTCTTTGGATATAACTGACAATAATGTTGCTTTGCCCTCGAAGATTTGTCTCTTATGTCAATAATAAACATATATACTTTTATATGTAGTATTAGGTAGGCTTGTTCTTGTTCTTGTTTTAGGGCTGCGAGGATCCCTTGGGGAACACTATGAGCCCTGGTGATGTCCTATGATGCTATCACAGGCGCGGTAGTTGACCTGTCTTCCTCAGGAAGGCACAGGTGAGGCGGATGACGGCGTGTTGCCGTATTAGGTAGGCTGGGGACATTAAATTACTAAAGTTTGCTCTGAGGCACTGGACCAAGTAAACTGATAGTAAATAGAGGGCAGAAAGATGAGAACAATGCGAAGAGAACAATCCTCTTTCTGGAAGGAAATTAACACGATACAAATAGGTAATTATAGAGATTTTCTACATGAAACACAGACAAAATCAAAATAAACAGCAACACACTGAGGCCTGCCAGATCACCGACAGTAAATGGGATGCTGAAGATCACACAGAAATCCAATCATTACAATTGATGTTTTCTTACGAGTTGATGGATTCATCGCTGAAGCTGATGACCGGCGCCCTGCTGTAGGCCTTCTTGATGACGCCCATGGTGACGGGGATGCTACACACGCCTCAGGACACACGATATCACAGAGAGGAGGAGGCGACGCCGAGGAGACGAGCGTTTGTTTACACCACCCAGCTGGCTCTGCGGGCCCGTGGGGGGCGGGGCGGGGAAGAATTTCAGATGGTTTCGTTTTATAATTATATGTCGTGAACGTCAGCTTATTAGAGTACATATTTCGCTCATTAAACTCAAGATAAAACTGTATCTTTAAGTAAAGGTTGGGGACTAACTGTTACTGAATGTTGCTGAATAAAAGTAGTAGAAATAATGGCCTCATCCATACGGTGACAGGTTTGCGTTTCACCTTGTGTGTTTACTCACGAGATTGATTAATTAACAGTGTTTAGTGTGCTCTTTTCACACTCGTTGATCATTTATGCCTTGATATATAACCTACCTAAGATACAGAGGAAGAACATCTCATGCAATGAATCATCAGTTAACAAAATTAAATAGTAGTAAGCAGTATAGCCTACCTACAGTGCAAGACACTGCGGCTTAATATTCTGGCAATAATTCTTCACTTGTTGCATAACACTGCATGAATGTATTTAAATTCTTATTTCCTAACATTCGCCTTATAGGCGAATTTTGGTGAGAGAAGCCGACTTCTTGCAGCTTCTCTCTCGCTTTCGTGCCTCGCCAGAACGGCTGACAGTGGTGTTCGAGGCTCGCCCGCTCGGCGTCACCATTTAGTCAAATGTCACCATTTAGGTGACACTCTCTGTGGCTGCAGGGTTCGTGGTGGTGCCGCAGATGACTGACTGCCGCCACATTCACCCGGCCTACAGCGAGGCGCACCGCTTCTCCATGATGGAGGCGCTGCTGCAGTCTTTGCTCAAGAGGAAACACCTGCCTCTGGTGAGCTTATTTGTCTGCTGTTTGTGCAGAATGTGGGGTAGCACAGGTGTCCATGTATGTATACCCAATGTACTATGTGCACTTTAATACTATGTCCCCTAATGTGCCCATATTATGTATTTTTTGTTTTGCTCTAGTACTTAAGCTAACTCCTTGTCTTTTTGTTGTTGCTTTTTTTCACTGATCTGTATAACATGGATCGCGGAAGCCTGGCTCAGCACTGGTTCCAACTGTCCGCCATCTTGCCGTAACCAAAACAAAGCCTTGTTTCTGCGGCTCGCGTTGCTGTCTGGCTGTGTTATCGCCTCTTCATGCCAAGCTGTGCTGCTATGTCCTGTACAAACAGACCAGGACCTGGAAGTGGCAAATCTTTCCACCTGTGAGTAACCACTGATCTATATAACATGGATCGCGGATCTGGGCTAGCTGTGGCCGAGATACTGAAGTCACCAGCCGCCATCTTGTCATAACCAAAACAAATACATGGGCCGGCCAGGCAGTGGCTGGGTGTTGGCTGCTGGCATGTGATAGTCTATATTACCACCTACTACTACTATTAACACCTACTACTACTATTAACACCTACTACTACTACTACTATTACCACCTACTACTACTATTACCACCTACAACTACTATTAACACCTACTACTACTACTACTAAACTTCCAACCTAGTGCATCGTCGAACCTTCCAAGTCATTTATTTACGGTGATACACAGACAACAGGTGTGTTGCGAGGCCGTACAGGTGTGTAGTGACAGGTGTGTTGCGAGGCCGTACAGGTGTGTAGTGACAGGTGTGTTGCGAGGCCGTACAGGTGTGTAGTGACAGGTGTCTTGCGAGGCCGTACAGGTGTATAGTGACAGGTGTGTAGTGACAGGTGTCTTGCGAGGCCGTACAGGTGTGTAGTGACACGTGTGTTGCGAGGCCGTACAGGTGTGTAGTGACAGGTGTGGTGTATGTGGTAAAGCGAGAGGCTAAGAGTGCAGTGTTAGCCCCCGAGTGTGTGTGTGTCTGACCTAATGAGCGAACGCGCAGTTCTCGTCCACTATAACGGCGCCAGCCCCGTACCGCTGCGGCCACGGGTACGGCGCGAGCCACAGTGGTCCATAGAAGCTACTCTCGGGGATTACAGGAAGTTTAAATTACTCAAAAACCTTTGGCCTAATCAAAAAACCTTTCTTAATTAGGTATATTGAATTGAAAGTAGTTAGTTTCGTACACTGATTTTGAGTATTTTCGTACATACCTGGTGTCGTTTCGTAACTCTAGTAGTCAAGTTCAACTCTGAGCTGAGTGTACGAAACGACTATGGTTTCATATAGACTACGAAACAACTTTAGGTAATAATGGACGAGAGTTTTGCGGTCGTTTTAAGAGACATCAACTATTTTTTCTTGGCCTACAATAGGTGGTTGTTGCAATGGAGATATTTTTATTTTGCGCAACCCGCAAATCGGTCCTTCGCCGATTAAGGCGTCTTACTGGTTATTATTATTTGTGGGCAGTGACTGGGCACAGAGTATTGTAACCAGTCAGGCCAAGATATCCCTAAGGTTATGCATAAAGTCACATCCTTCTCCTCGTCATCATCAGTTTCATCTACATTACATAAGTGTATGAGAAACCAGTTTTGTTTATAGTATATATATAGGAATTTACTTGAACCATAACCTGAACTATTTAGAAGAGGAGACACTATTACAAAGCTAAATTCTTACTGAAATTATGGTATCCTCATGAGATGCGACGATGCGTCCTATCTTACACTCAGGTCTTAAGATTATTTTCCCTAAATATGTTTATGCTTACCTGACAGGGAGTTCTATCATACCTGGAGGATGAAATGATAGAAATATTTGCCCACGACCCTCTGTCTGTGTACATCACCTCGGAGCTGAGCAGCTTTGAGCGCCTCCTGCTGCACGCCCTCTGCCAGTACTACTTCCTCAGATCTAAAAGTGAGTCCACAATGTTGTAAGTAAGGTAGATTTGTATTTTGAAGTAGCTGTCAAAACTCATTGCTGTAGTTTTGTTGTGTAGGATTTTGTTATGATTAACCCCTTCACGCCCAGATCTTTCCTTTGCTATATGAAATAGTCTGTTATTAGCCATAAAACTACGAAGAAGTAACTAAATAACGAAATTAGTAAATGGACAAGGATATTAAACAGGACATAGCTATATAATATTGTTTATGTTCATTAAAATCGTCGAATGGTGGTTATATTACAATGAAAATTACGTTCTGGGTCTCAAGGGGTTAATATAGTTTTTTACTGTACTATAAGGAGAACCAAAGTAGCAGTGCCTTTTTTTACATGCTAACTGGGCGACCAAAATGTCTCCCAGTGATGAAAAACTGTCGCCCAGTAAGGACATTTTTAAGCTACTGGGCGACAAGATATTTATTCATAAAATCCTTCCTGGATGCAATGGCTCATCCTGTGTGTGTGTGCAAAATCCGGAAGTACATTCTTATTACTGCATAGAAAATATAATCTTTATTTATATCTATTTCTTCAATTATTGCTTATATCATCTTGTGGAGCCATCTATAACCCGTCGATTGTTTGTGTAGTGAAATTTTGTTGGTGCCACTGGAAGATTCATAAACACAGCATGGATGTCGCCCAGTAAGATTTGCTTAAAAAATGTTCTGTAAAGTAGCTATGGTCAGCTAGACAGCTAGGTAAGTAGCTAGATAAGTAAAAAATGCATGCTATTGTAGGCTCTTATCTATGGGTTTGCATCCTTCCAGGCACCACCATTGCCGGGGTGAGACGGACCAAGGTGGAGAATGCCAACAAGTGTTTCCACGAACCTGACATCTCACTGGCTACCTACATTGATAAGTTCTACAGAAGGTAGTAATGCATCATGCTTATTAATTCCGGCTAAGTAATGGTAATTACACATGATATCATTACAAAACTTTCACTTGATACAGATAGTAAAACATTGAATTACCAAGGAAAATGGCTGCAATTGGGATATGACTTTTTGATGAAAATATTATGTCTCTAGTCTGAATTAATAGCATGAATGAACTAATTGTTCACCTACTTTGATACAAGTAACATATCCAGCTAAGCTTCTCTCTTATTGACAATTGAATGTTACCGGTGACACTAATAGTAGCTCACAGAGTAGATGTTTTTTTACCTTAAATTCAATTTTATTATTTATAACAATTTATTTATTGTATTCTAGCACTACATCATTGATAAATACAATTATATATGTGTGACAATTAAGATATTGCACCGTATTCTAAGAGTTTTGGATGACTGTGTGTAATGCTGCACTCAACAGCACCGTGATTGCTATAATAGCACTGCCATCACCGTGGTGGTTCATCAAGGTGTGCTGCGTGGCTGCGGGCCTGGTGCTGCACACTTTTTGTTATGACAGACGTGTGACCACCAGGTGCTTGGGCTCTGGCAGTCCTTGATAGCCAGCATCTTCTTTAAGTCATGAACTTCTCGTGTGTATCCTTCAGAGTTGGTATATTTGATAAGCGATAAAAAAGAAGTCCGGAAATTTGTTAGACTTTAAACCACACCCAATTATGCAACAAAGGCGTGGCATTACTGCGTTGAAATAAAAGTCACCCTAGCTCGGTAAATTGGTAAGTCTCTACAAAATAGGGCAGCGAGTTCCCTTTTTTTTTTTTTTTTTGGGTTTTTGTTGGTGTTGTTTAGGGCTGTGAGGATCCCCTGAGGAACCCTATGATGCTATCACAGGCGTAGTAGCTGACCTGTCTTCTTCAGGAAGGCACAGGTGAGGTCAATGACAGCGTGTTGTCGTGAGGGCGGGACGCCTGCCGCCGCCAGCAGGCTGGGCAGGTCAAAGGTGGTGACGTTCAGGGTGAGGAGTTGAGGGTGGGACTTCCACCCTCACTACACGGTGGGAGTGGAAGCGCGGACACTGCAGCAGGAAGTGTTCAATGGTTTCCGGGACGTTCCTGCACCAGGGTCGGTGAGTGTCGGATGACAGATTTAGGCGTTGTAGCCTTGTAGGTGAGCCGTGAGTCACCCTGAGTGTTCAATGTTGTCACTTGTCGGATGCGGACGCGGGACTTTTCTCCGTATCCACGGCTGAGGTGAGGAGTCACTACGGTATTGGCCCATGGAGGTGATACGGAGGGCATCGCAGAGCGTGTTGAGGTGGAGCAGCAGACGCGTGAGATGAGGCATTTGGCCGTGGTGGACTCTGAGACGGAGAGTGGCCGAGGGAGGGGTGTCGTGTTTAGTTGTTTACCTCCTTCAAGGCCATCTTGGCGGCTGCGTCGTTACCACAAATACCTGTGTGTGAGGGAGCCCACTACAAACTATGCAAAGAAGTTACAGATGATTAGTGGGACATTAACCTATGACTGTTCTTTCACTGCACCCCCACGTGGAATTTTCTGGTTGACAGGGTATGTGTGATCGGTCGGGGGGGGGGGGGGGGGTATTGAGGAGGTAATTACTGTGGTAGTGGTTTGAGGACTTGAATGAGTGACCAGTGCTTATATTTAAACAAAGAGAATTCTAGGTATGGTTGATTCTGTACAAAAAATCATTGAAGCAATTGCTTGTCTCACTTCCTCTACAGTGGAACACTCTTGTCTGCAACGTGGGCAGCAACTTGGGCCTTTTCCTGGGCATGTCCATCGTGACGCTGGTCGAGCTGGTGGAGTTCCTTGTCGACCTTATGCTTGGCGGCTTACATAGGAGAAGAACAAGTAATGCTGCGCGTGGTGGCGTCTCCCCGGTGCTAGGTCAGGACAGCCTTTATTAACTCTTCATTACAATCTTCCTCCAAAAACTTTTCGATACGTGCTGATTACTTTTGTGGCAGTGTTACCATCATATTGGTTATCTGTATTTATTTGTTTGCCATCTAACTAACTGATCTTTGTTACCACTGCCATCATGATTGAGGTAGTCTACGCCTCCCTTCCTCTCTGATGCCCCAGCGCTTCACCCTCGCAGTATTTTAACTACGTATAATAGGATCAAGACTGGTAAGAATCTGATGAAGTAAAGCCAAGCTGATCACAAATAATGTCCATGGGATGGTTGTGCTTGTCATTGCAATAACTTTCACATCCTTTTCCAATTGTTTGTTATTAAAAACAACTTGCAGAATGTCCTCAGTGTACTCTAAATTACACACATTGAGTGATTCGAAAAAACAATATGATGAGTAGCCTATGCCTTTCACAATATATGACAATTGTAACAACTGCAGAGGTCTATCCTGGATCCCTGGCGGCTGATCCTCCTGAGCCTATTAAGGTTATTGCCTCATCGGACACCCAGATATCTGGTGTTACTTGAGCTCAACCATCATTCTACATTCCATCATTCGACTTCCTAGTCTTGCTTACCATTCTCAAAAACTTATTTCCAGAGACTTCTTTCATGATGAGATTTTGTAACCACAGAAACTCTTAGCCACACTCTTGAACACTGATGAGAATAAGATAGAAGGGACGTCCCTACTATTAGCCTATTTTTTATAAGTAGTAGCTCTGAAACTGATCCTTCCCATCGGGTTGTATCTGTAAGAACAATCCGGCGTGGAGGAGGACAAGGGGGCGCCCACAAGGCTCATAGCTGGGGCAAGTTGATGTTTCTTGTCAAGAGTTAATACTTGGTATGGGAAGGAAACCTGCATGGGGACTCAAGCGTGGTGACCCCCTGGAGTGGTGTCGTAGGGTGGGCGAGGCGACGCGCCCCCCGGCGTATGCCCCCAATGATTGATTGATTGACGTCCCTACTATTTATTTTCCCCCTCTGCCAGAAGCAAGGCCGGTGTCCATGGCCCCTGATCAACCCACGTCACAGGAAACACAGTCGTGCCACACAGATGGTGACCCCAGACGTGTTGCTTCCGCTGGTTTACAACAGATTATTCCTGGATAAATGAGCATCTGCAAGAGTCTAATGGTCATCTCATCCCTTATGCAAATCTTTCAAGCTGATGTTCAAATTTTTAATGTGCCTACAGTAACCAATGTGGTCGAATCATAACAAGGAACATGATCAAAATGGAAGAGTCCATTCACAATAGAGAGCAAGGAGGTTAATTCAAAAAGCTTGATATATCAACAGCAAAGTCTTCATTGTATGTGAGAAACTTCAGAGTAAAAAACATTCAACAAGTTTAAACTCGAATTAAATGTTGGCTTCCAAGTAAACTTCCTAAGATGCTGGAAAGGCAGTGGAAATTTGCAGCATGTGAACTGTTGGTCACTCATTTCCTTAGATGCCCTTTGTTTGTTTTCCAGCAGACATCCTACGTACACTGTGCTCATATTTACTCACAGCATCACATAAACAAATACAGCTTCACTTACTGAAATCTTTGCAAGGGAAAAGGGGAACCATAACATGCACTCAGATCTAATGTGAGTAAAATAAGACATTCGTTAAGTTTCTCCATTCCTTACAGCTTGTTTCACTCGGCCTGCCGACCTAAGCCAAACTGTTTGGTATAACAGTTTTTGTTTGTTTTCATACAAGAGATTTGACTTTTCCCAACCCGCTGACTAAAGACTCATGCGAGTAAGTGCACAGCTTTACTTTGACAGTGTGGTGTGGCTGCACTACCCAGCAACTCTGGCTGATCCTTGTTTGTCATGAATACAGAATAGACTTCACTAAAGTATTTTAATATCCCTCCTATGTTGAAAACAGGCATAAGCATAACAAGAAAATGAAGAGGCAGCTTTGTATTTGTTATAATATACTTTCTTATTTTACCAAACATGTGTAATCCAAGTGAACATCGAATGCAGGACCTCAGTTGAATAGGATGTAAACCTCTGCATTGTTTACTACTAGTCTGCACCACTAATCCTGTACACATCGATCACCAAATATTTCATCATGCAAGACTATTCAAATAGTTTCCTTCCCAGGTATTGTCTCCTCTGAAGCTGAGCGGTGTGCTTTGTGGTTACCAGCTTCATGATAAAGACTTATGAGAGAGAGGAAGAGAGATTATTTCTATCCCTCCATGATCACCCTATGGCATACAAGTCCACTACCACGCCCATTATCTTGACCTGCATCTATGATGTCTTGCTGTGTATCTGTTCCTGCTTCCTTCATTATAAACACCTAGAGCAAATAAATTGTAAAGCCGAGATTTGCTATTGTTACCATTGCCAGTTATGGATGCAGGATAGATTTTGTCTCAAAGTAAATGGTTTTGTTACATTAGTAAGATAACTAATTGAGACTTTTCGCCGGTTCTATCATCTGATTTTTATCTATTAAGAAATTGTAACAGTTCAAATTTACTTAAGATATACATCATTCTATCATGAAGAGGATAAATCACAAGCAGGCCAGTATCAAAAGGTTTAAAATGAAAAATGCACTTCTTCCATAATTCACTAGGACAAAGTACACAAATAAAAAAAGGGAGGAGTTACCTAACTTGTGTGGACACAAGGGTTGATGTCCTTCCTGTGTTAATGAGACGCAGGGTGGTGTGCTCACCTTTACTATCAAGAGTACTGGTATCATTATGCCTGCTGTACATAGGATTGGACAAGTCTACCACAGCAGTCTGGCCCAAATTCTTCCGCATGTTGTACAAAATTTGTTGGCCTACTGCTCCCCTGGCAAGGTTAGAGACATCTTAATATAAGACAATGTTAGCCTGATTATGGGAGATGCTCCATAAGCAGGGTTGAGGCTGCCGACCTATTACTGCGTGCATGCCTCCCCACCTGTCCTCCTGCTGCCGGAGCCCCAGAGCGGTGGTTCTAGGCGGTGCAACACGGGGACCAGGTGTGGACCCTGTGCCCTGCCTGGAGTGTGGGGGTTCCTACCTGCCCACACTCTATCCTGGCCAGGCCTTGAGGCAGACACGGCACCCTCACTCTGCTCCGGGGAGGCAGCAGCCATCGGTAACCTGAAGGGTCAGAGCCTGGCTGAGGAGCACACGGGGTGGGGTGAGGGTGGTGGGGAGGCACCCGCACCACAGTACTTGCCTGTTGATAACACTTGGCTGGTGGAACATTCATGAGGGCATAGACATAAATGAACTCTACAGTCCTGTTGTCACAAGGAAAGATAACCTACAAAATAATGGTGCATGTCTAAAATGGAGTAAAAATAAATTATATCCGTAATAATTCATCCATACATATGACATCTTATAAATGTGGCTAAATATACAGAAAACACAGAGCCTAGTAGCCTCAAAGTAAATGGGTCATACCTGCTGCCCATGCACGGCCATGAGGCAGGGAGGGGGAGGCAGGGGAAGGGGGCAAGAACTGGATAAAATTAAAATGTTGAGAGGATGGGAGAAGAGAGGTGGGGAAAAGGAGAGGAAGGGACAGGGTTGTACTTGATAAACAGTCAACTGGAAAAGGTTCTACTCAAGTCTATGGGAGGGCTTGCATTTAGTATACAATTTCTTTTCTCTTTATAATGATGGACAAAATATTGCAATCAGGCTACGAGGCTACTCATACAATACATAACATCAGCCCTGCTTCGTGTGTCCTCAAGTGTCTGATGACTGAGTTCTGCATCTCCGATTGTAGCCAATAAAAGAGGAGTCAACAAATTCATTGATGTAAGTAAAGCTGCTCTCCCATACATCGAATTTGATATAAGAATGAAATTATAAAATGACACAACCACTTCTCTGACATTGACACTTTAAAAAGTCTGAACTTATAGCATAAAACTTCATTGTAGCCGTCAGAACATTACGTGCATTTATTTTAAATAAAAATCAAGGTACCTTATCTAGTATGAAAAAAACATGTGGAAAATTGTCGTCCAAAAAACAAATTTATGTGGATAATTTGCAAGGAGTCACAGTATCAAGTGTTTTATCATGTCAAAACCTACCCAAAATTCCTTCCTTCCTATTCTTCCTTCTAGAAGTCTAACTGTCCCCAGTGTCTGCCTCAGGGCTGATGAGAAACCAACATCCATGAGTAAGTGCAATATTTACATAATCATTGAAACGAACGCTTGGAAAAAGGAGCCGTCCCGCTGTGCCCGGCTCGCACCGCTGCAGGTCGTCGGGGAGGGAGGGGGTCCTGGCGCTCGTCCCGGCACCCCCAGGCCTGTAGCAGTGCCAGAAAAATGGTGAAACTGTTGATCTTGGTGGAGTCTTTTTAAGGGTCATTTTTTGCTTTGGTCACATCACATGAGTAGAGTTGTCCATGGTACCTCTGCTCTTCTTCTTACAATTACTTGTGGTTTGAGCAGTTTAAACTGGCTTACCAGAACACGATTCCTCCTCCTCATCCCCTTTCAGGAGTATATTCTATCATGGACTGGTAGAGGAGTAGCCACCATCTGTCATTATATACAATCACACCAGAGCCTTGGGACACCATCTTCTTCATAAGACACTTGCACTGAGAGATTGCTGGTTCCTCCTTTCAGTCTCTTGCTTATTATCAGAGCTGAATGAACCAAAAAAAATATATATTTATATATATGTAACATCCACTCCAGTATCATCATCAATTTTTTAATATCAATAGTCAAAGCACTTCTGGTCAAGAACGGGGCTGCATGGTCACCCTGGTATGTACACTGGCACCCCCAACCCCCGCCTCCGCCCACCACCCCGCCCTGCATGCCACACTGCTGCCCACCCGCCGCCACCAGTGCTGCAACCAGTGCTCTTCCGTGGAGACATCTTTGGTATCCGCCCTGATGCTTAGCGCCGCCTTAATCTGCATAAACATGAGTGGTCAATAATGAGTCTGGGTCAAATTGCTCCCTGCATTCACTGAATTCTGCCGGGGTGTTGGTGGAGAGGTGTGCTACCAGAGGGAGGGCTGAGGGAGCAGCAGGAGCACATCTCACATTCATGAGTTGAGCCAGGGGTGTTTGAGGCACTCCCCAGCGGTGGCCCTCTCGGCGGCGTCAAAGGCCAGCATGGGGGTGAGGAAGTCGCTAAAAGCTCGAGCCTCTTCCTCCGGCCACTCGTACTTCTCTGTGAGCACCTCGAACATGCCCCACGGACGGAGCTTGGTGATGTGCTTCAGTTCACCTGTGGGGCGTGGCGACGATTAGAACCAATGTTTTCATAACCAATCACTGAGACTCAAATATCTGATAAAAGATATATGACTATTGGGATGGGAAAGCACAAGCATTCAGCATATCTATATATCTATAGCACACTGTGCCATAGAATTTCTATCAATGGTAGGATCCTTTTCACAAAACTAGATCTCTCCAAAACAAGTGGCATGGCACATAACAAAAAGCAAAAACTGTCTGCCAATTTCCTGCTTTATCTTTTCAGGGAAAATGACACTTCTGAGCCAAGGACCCCAACTCACTGCCCTCGTCCTTTTGGGTTGCTTTATACAACATGCAGGAATCAGAGAAATGCACTATGAGCCTTCATCTCAGGATTGGCTGTAAGGTTAACCCGCCAGGCTGCTTGCACCACAGCGTAGCACAGACCACAGCGTAGAGCAGCGGGGTCACCACATCCCTACACCATCCAATGAATATCTACATGGCGGCCTGGGTATCAAACTCTGATCTCCCATGTGACAGGCGGGGATACTACCACTGCACTACCAAGAACATGATGCACCATGTTATACACCACAATATCCCATGTAGGACTTGCCTCTCACCACAGCTCATCACACAAACACAAATAAATATGGTTTAAGGAACAGAGGGCATGAATGCTCTCTTTACCTGCTAGAAATCAGCAGATGACATACCAGCTATTTGAGTAGGTAAGCGCTACTGCCATGACTTTCTACAGACACTGTAGATAACTTAATGGTCATTTTGCTGACTTAAATACGTATATATAATTTTCTACCAGTCAAGAATTTTGTGTAAATTGCAAATTGCATTGAGTAATTTTTTTGTGAGTGAACTGCTGTGTTTGCACAAACCCACATATTTGGGAAAAAGCAGGTATGAAAAAAATTGAAGTTTGTGCAGGTATCTAACATAAATACTTCTCTTTCCCTGATAAAAAAGATAAAAAAAAGAAGAGGACAAGTAACAAGCCAGAACCCTCACCTTTCTTGTCAAAGAATTCCTTGGAGTATTTCCCAGAGTGAGCGATGTGACGAGGAATCTTGCCCAGGAGCTCAATGATGTGGGCGAGATGGTCCTCGTCACGTGTGTAGTCTGTGCCGCTGTGAGGCTCAAACAGATAGTCTCCCGAGGCAAGTTCAAAGGCCTGAGGACATAGCAAGAGTCAGCGATGCAGGTGGTGGCAGCTTTCAGGTCACATAGAAAGCAGCACCAACAGATATTTCTCCCGCGAAGCATCAGGCAACAATGACAGGTATTTGGGAGACTTGAAGAATGCAGAACATCCAGGTAGACATAAATATGACTGAGACAGGAAAGACAAGGAGAGAGAAAGACATACACAAACGTAAGTACAGTCAGTGGTAAAATGGAGGAGCTATGCAAGTGTTGGGTTGCTCACCATGCATGCCGTGCTCCAGATGTCAGCGGGGGCGCCGTAGCCCGCCCCGAGCAGCACCTCCAGACACCTGTACTGACGCGTCTGGATGTCCTCCGTGAAGTGATGATCCACCCAGCAGGCATTACCTAGATCGGCAATTTTGACCCTCATGTCGCAAACCTCATGAACCGGGTCTGGGAGTTGGTCGATGGACTTGTGGTCGGGGCAGGAGGCCACGCGCCGCATCCCCCCGCCGCTGCCGCTGCTGCCCGTGTTGCTGCTGCTGCCGCCGCCGCTGTTGCCGCTAGTGAAGTTGGTGAAGTTGGTGCCCATTTCCTCTCCGTCTGAGAAGAAAACCGGGTGTTTCAGCGCCTTGGAGTCATCACCTGTGAGTGGCAGAGGGGATAAATGAGTATCCTCGGGGTGAAAAATCAGCTTTACAGGGTTTCCTCTGCACTGTGTGGGGCTTCAGGTAAACCCCTACAAATGAATTCTCATGACCTCTATGTGTATCAGCAGTATATCTCATTATCACATTAAATTCCAATAAGATATTTCATCAGTTTGTATATTTTATTTTAATCATATCAAAACTTCCTCAAGTTTTCATGAACCTGCCACCATTATTATTATTATCATCATAAAGCACAATGACAGAAAACGTTCACAGTTTCATCAGCCACACATACACAAGATTAAGTAAACATCCTAAAACAACGTCTGAACTTACTGCTTCTCAAGGCAGGAGGATGCAAAGGCTCTATTGAAAAGACATTTGTTAGTACAGAAAAAAAGAAAGAAGAGTTAACATAAAGGATGACTAGGAAAATTAGTCCACACCTAAGAACTAGTGCACTACCAAACCATTACTCTCAACATGTCAGGGTGGAAGGCATAAGGTTAGGGAATAAGCTGAACTTAGATATGGAAGCAACAGCAGATGCAATAAAATATAATGGCTATATAAAATGGGATGTAAAAATCAATCTATTCAAACTAATCAAGGCATCTACAATTTGGAAAAAAGATATTCCCCCTCATATGGCAAAGGGAAATCACTACTGCAGCGCAAGTGATGTCAGCACCTTCTTCCTCAGGCGGGAGTCTCATGTCCGGGGTGATTTCAGACTCAGAGCGGCCCAGCACGGGTCTGGGACAGTCATGGCCATTCATGAGGGGATCCAGGGTCAGCCCCACGGCCCCGCCCGGACGCACATCACCCTCACACATCTCGGCCAGACTCTTGCGATGTTCTGCGGCCAATCACAAAACAGGTGTTAGTCATGCAACTCAAAGCTATGACACAAATTAGTTTGTAAGTTTCACACAGAAATGCAAACAAATTTCTAAAAATCAAGAAAGCTAACAAAAGCATACAAACCCGCTGTGTGCCGAGGTGGCCAGGGAGACAATAACAACTTTCTCAACAAGAAATCTTGAAAAATCTACAAGGCACCTTCGCAGTTTTTTCATGACAATACGTAGCCATGTGTGTGAGAATAAGGCCCCTGCGTCTGATCATATGTAGTGTCTAGTTTCTCCAAGACCATTTCTGATGTAAATATCCACCAATCACTCAGTGAGGACTTAGGCAGTGTATCATCTCACTTCCATATCTCGTATACTATTGCACTTTTTATATTTTTTACTTAATCTTTTCTATTCTACTCATACGTGTATATGTCCTGTTATTTCAAACTTCAATTTACCCATTACACATCTAAATAAAAAAACCATTATACTTATTCTTGTATACCTTCAACACATTCTATATATCTGGTGGCAGTGCATGGAGTGGCCACCTAATCAAGACTCAGGAACTAGCACTCACACTCACAGGTCCTGTGGGTGCATCACACACCTCCTCAGCTGCAGGGTTTGAGTGGCAGCACAACATGCCATCACAAAATAAGTAGAACAAGACATTGTGGTGGTAAAGCAGGCAGACGGGAAGGGCTTACCCAGCTTCTGTTGTGCCTCCTCCTCCAGGGTGAGGCTCGGGGTGATGAGGCAGGGCTGCTCAAGGGGCGGCGGATGCAGCTGAGGATGAGATTGGCTCAGCTTTGCCTCACTCTCCTGCAGCAGTAAGGGTTGTTGCTCCTGCTGTGCTTTGGAAGGCACCTCCTCCAGGCTCTTCTGCTTCTCCAGCTGTTGCTGTTGCTGTTGCTGTTGCCTCTGCATCTGCTGCTGCTGCTGCTGCTGCTGCTGCTGCTGCTGCTGTTGTTGTTGATGTTGCTGCTGCTGCTGCTGCTGCTGCTGTCCATTGGTCTGAGCCTCCAGACTCTGCTCCTCCAGGCTGGAGTCATTACTCAACACTGAAGAGAGAAAATCAAGTGTCATTACAAGCACTAAAACATTCATCCCATGCCTCTCACTTGTCATGTTCCAGCCTCACCCTGCATTGACCTGACCTCACCTATCCAAGAGCCTCACCTGATGTATTAGTGGTGGTGATATCACAGGCCTCCAGAGCCTGCCGAGCCTCCTTCTCCTCCATCTCCTCCAGCTCCCTCATCGAGGTCTCCAGCAAAGCTTGCTTGGCTTTCTGTTTCTTCTTCAACTTTTTCTTCTTGTTTTTAGACATTTTTGTGTTGGGGTCCGGCTGGGAGTAGTGCTTGGGCGCTGTGCTCACTGTGGCAGGACGGGGAGTGGCTTGTTAGTTGAAATAAGTGTAGGTAGGCAACCTACAGTATCAGTGAAGAACTATCTTCAGTAATGGAGACAGAGACTTGAATACAGTGGAGTGGCTATCTTTCATGTGATAAAAGAGATGCAACCAAACTGCTGTCATTGCTATAAAAAAATTCAATGCTCAAACCTAAATCTTGGTAAATCTAAATAGACATAGGAATAAACTCTAAATAACTGAAAGGTGCCACCCATCCCATCGCACGCCAGTCAGGCTCTGCGGCTACGAATCACAAGTCTTGTAAACATGCAGATGATGATGTACTACAACATGTTCTCCACGAGAGGACATCTTATTCACTATCAGCCTATCAAAGGAGAATGGTTCTTGTGAACTAAGATTATTTGAGGAAAACCTCAAGCAGGAAAACACAAGGAATCATGTAATAAGAGGCTTTGTGAAACCAGATTTAAGAAAATATAAAATTTTGTAAATATTATAAAAAACCTTGAATACTACTATGATAAAAAATGTTAACTTTCTGAGACGAGAAAAAGATCCGAAAAACAAATATTCAGGATGATCAACCAACCATAATCTTTATTTTATTATATTCACTGCTTCTGTATATTTGTATTTGCATCAACCTTTGTAACCTCCTAGACCTTAAACAGTTAAGCCTTGCTAGTTTGTCCCCTGCCCTGTCATCCCACCCACCGAGGGAGCCAGGAAGCTTGAGTCCCATCTTCTGCCACTGGGTTGCCTCATAGGCCAGCTTGCGGATGTAGGGTTCATCCACACACACCAAGATGTTCTCTGGCTTGATGTCTGTGTGGATGATCTGACACTTGGTGTGCAGGTAGTCAAGGGCCTCCAGCACCTGAGGGAAGGAAAACACATCACTGAACATTAGAGGAGCTTATATGAGATGAGAATATCGGGTAAAAACAGATGACGTACAGACAACTGAGGGTTAGGATATGACGACGGGTATGCCAATGCGTTGTGACCGAGTGAGGTGCTTCATTGCCGTGGCAGCCTCGGCAGTGCCTCACCTGTCGTGTGATGCTTTTGACGTTGGTCAGAGGGATGCCCTGATAGTTGGAGCGGATGATGAACTTGAGGAGGTTGTGTCCCAGCACCTCAAACACCATGCACACGTGAGTCCCGTTCACGCCGCTGATCTTGAAGTCGTCCAGCAGCTGAACCGTCTTGTCTCGCTTTGGATCATTTTCGTCAGACTCTCGGACCTGCGGTGAGGAAGGAAGCAATGGTGACTGTGTTCTACCCATAATAGTCAAGCATAATACTGAGTACTACTACAATAACATTACAAGAATACTGATTTGTGTTATGCAGCTTAAGAGATCTAAATATAAAAACATTATGAACACTTGATATCCCCATTAATGGCCAGAATTTCCCTCAAAACACTTATACATTTTTTTCTTATAAGTATTCTGAGGGAAATTCTGGGCATTAATGGGGATAGCAGGGGAAGCAAAATAAAAAAATAATAATAATTTAAAGAAAAGTTGCACGCTTGGAGTCTGATAGGATCCTAGGAGCCATCACTCAGACATGTTTATGGCCTTGACACGCAGCACCTGTCTTAATGGCACGCCTCACCAACACAAGCCCCAAGCAATCAGAAAATAATATCTTGAAACACTTACACATTTCAGCAACTTAATTTCATCCAGAGCTGTCTCGGTGTAGTGGGCGGCACTCTTCACCACCTTGAGGGCCACAAACCTCTTGGCACTGCAACATAAATGAAAACGTTAATGCTAATTCTGCACCTGAGAGATCAAAAGACTGAGGTTGGATGGCTGGCTAATGGAAGTAGAAAGAGGAAACGGACCAAGAAATATCATGAGGAAAGTAAGTGAAAGATGTAGAAGTGGAGGAAGATGGATGTTATGTTAAGATGACACATGGACACAGTACACACACACACACACACACACATAAAACCATAAGATAAATTTGACCTATAGTGTTAATGTCAAACAATCATAAATGTATACCCTCCTGAGAGAGAGAGAGAGAGGAGAGAGAGGAGAGAGAGAGAGAGAGGAAGAGAGGAGAGAGAGAGAGAGAGAGAGAGAGAGAGAGAGAGAGAGGAGAGAGAGAGAGAGGAGAGAGAGAGAGAGAGAGAGAGAGAGAGAGAGAGAGAGAGAGAGAGAGAGAGAGAGAGAGAGAGAGAGAGAGAGAGAGAGAGAGAGAGAGAGAGAGAGAGAACCCCTTTAATCAACATCAGTGGTAGATCCAGTTGGCAACACAGCACCACAGCCACACAAGGTCTCGCCACCAACACTAACCATCAGGACACCTCACAGGCGCCTCACACTCGCCTCCTAACAACAATAGCGGTACAGAGGTGGCACAGCAAACAGCCCGTCACAGCTACAGACTGGCTGGCACTGGTAAGCACATGAGCTGCCTCTAATTCTGGTTATTTTCAGCACACCAGGGGTCGCTAAAATGATTTGACATAAAAAGCTCTCGACACTCAATGTTGTTTGCAGGACTGGGCTCAACGTAATGGAACTGTGGATCAAAGTATTACCTTCCTATATTTACTCTCTTATAATATGTAAGCTGCCTATGTAACGTGGTGTACATATTATACGTAATCCTTTTTGTAATTATCTAATTAGCATTTCCCTATTATACAAACAATCAACACAATAATTAATAATAATAATTAATTATACGATATTTTCCTTATGATTTTACTTGCACTAATCAGGTCATTTAAAGGATCATAATGCAATAATATATAAAAAACTTATGTATTATAATAATTTTGACCTGGCTGCGTGGAAACTGAAACATGAAACACAATCTGGACTGCAATACATTATCTTCTCTGACAATCATTTCTAATTCATTCAATGCCACATAAGATTACCACTGATCAACCTTGGGACCACATTATGAAAAGTCAGGTCTCTATCGACATACTGATAATCACTTAATCATTTGTGAGGAATGAGGAATGAATGGCAAACTACAGACTCACCCCACACACACTACCTCTTCTAATGCCTCGACAAGTTACCTGATACCTTGAAGACCTGAAAGTATGTACCTTGCCAAGCTATCTGCCACCACCGTGTTAAAAGAGAGAGAGAGAGAGAGAGAGAGAGAGAGAGAGAGAGAGAGAGAGAGAGGAGAGAGAGAGAGAGAGAGAGAGAGAGAGAGAGAGAGAGAGAGAGAGAGAGAGAGAATAACACGCTGGCTAGGAGCTCCAAGAGAGAGAGAGAGAGAGAGAGAATAACACGCTGGCTAGGAGCTCCAAAAGAGAGAGAGAGAGAGAGAGAGAGAGAGAGAGAGAGAGAGAGAGAGAGAGAGAGAGAGAGAGAGAGAGAGAGAGAGAGAGAGAGAGAGAGAGAGAGAGAGAGAGAGAGAGAGAGAGAGAGAGAGAGAGAGAGAGAAATAAAAATCGTATGTAACTCATCCCAACCATCAAAGGCTCACGAATAAAACTGAATTGAAAATACTGTATAAAAGCAATGCAATTTGGATATTTTGAAAGCCGAAAAAAAACAAGAGCTGTTCTATCAAATAATGTGGCAACACCTCATTCTGGACACATTTACACATTTTCTCACCAGCCTGCAGTGACTTCAGTGAGCTTATTCCTCCTCAGAGAGAAGCAATAAAAGCCCCTGACTCAATACAAGCCCCTGACTCCCCGGTAACCCGTGACAGGCACTTACTGCAGGTCCCAGCACAGCCACACGGTCGAGAAGTGTCCCCAGCCCAGCTTGCGGATCACGTGGTACCTGCTGTAGAAGAGGTCGCCGATCTTGACGGGATGGTAGCCGCCTGCAACACAAGATTTATAGGTTACTCTCTTCCACCCACCCACTCGCACACACACACTTCTGATAAATGTATTCTCATTGTTATTCATTGAGCTATTTATTCAAGATTCTGGGAAATTGGCCTGATGGGGGGAGGGGGGTTTATCAAGTAAGGGGAGAAGGGGTAGTGGTGAGGGGAGAGCGAGGGAGGGGCATGAGATGAGGGTGATGGGGAGAGGGGGTGAGGACAGAGCGAGTTAAGGAGGGGAGATGGTGTAGGTCAGACCTGTCGCCAAACACTCACTTCTGCCAATGGACGCATCCCTTCCTCCCCTTCCCTCCCTCCCCTCGCAAAACCTACAATTTCCTCTAAAATAATCATCTAAAGAGTGCCTTTCAATTCACTCGCTGTCCAAAAGTTGTGGGACTCGCGGCGAACCCTGATTTGTGGTCTCTGCCTCCCTGCTCCCTGGCCGCCCTGCACGGCGCTAAACCATGGCAACGCGACACTTAAGGGTGGGTGAGGGGCGTGGCCAATTGTTGTTGGGGAATGGGTGGAGGGTGGTGGCTGTGTTCGACCTCCGATGGCAACGAGGGACCGTAGGTGGGGCTGTGACTGTGAAGTGGGGAATAAACACGACAGGACCACTGGGCGTCAGGCACTTTAGTACTGAGTAAAAATGGCTCCCCGCACGGCGCTGACGGGCGTGGGACACAAGGTGCTGCTGACACACCTGGCGAAGGGCACGTGCCAGGAAGGAGGGCCGAGGGGGGGTTAGGTACTCTCGGTGAGTACTCAGGAGGACGGATGACTTCCCAGGGGCCAGGACAGATACGACTGTCTTGCGGCAAAAAAACGTAAGAAATGTTGCTTTTCAGCCGTCTTCCCTTACCAGCACGACCCCAGCTGGCGGGGCACACGCAGCACAGTTTACCTTTGCCGTAATCGTCGTTGACAGTCTTATGTCGGGTGACTCTGGATAATGTCTTCAGGCGCCGCAGGAGGCTCGGGCGGCGGCCGTCCGGCGTGGTGCAGGGCGAGGTGGTGGCCGAGGTGGCGTTGGCGTCTAGGACTTGCAGCAGGTGAGTCTCCCAGTCCTCGTCTTGATCGCGGTCCAAGGAGTGAGACTTTACCTGCAGTCTGTTACGGCTGGTGGTGGTGGTGGGGCTGGAGGGAGCGGGGCCATTGGGGGAACAGTCGGTGACGGTGAGGGAGGGCCACACACCACTACCGTATGGCCTCGAGGCCTCCATTTCACCCTCCTCTTCCACACACACCACCTTCTGCCGTTTGAGTTTCATGCCTTGGCGACCGCTAGCGCTGCTGCCGCCCCGACACAGGTTAAGCACCGACTTGAAGGAGATCGATGGCGTTTCTGGAGATGACAGGATGCTGTCCAGGCTGTATTGCCGCCCTGCGCCCTTCAGCTTGGGCTGCGTGCTGGCTGTGGCGTGGTGGGCCTCCAGGGTCTGCCTCTGGACGCCCGCCAACGGAGACTCCTTCCTGAACTCATCGGAGCGGAGCCGCCACAGAATGTCAAACTTCTCGGAGGCAGCGTCA
>JACEEZ010008617.1:185000-187500 GCA_016584305.1 Chionoecetes opilio
TGTGTGTGTGTGTGTGTGTGTGTTGGCTAAACCTGCAACTCTCTCTACTATTTCCATCCTTGCCACCTCTACCGTTCTATTTACGTCGTAGAAGACAGGCTGATTTGGGTAGGGGAGAGGAGGAGGTAGGGGGTTGGGGGTGGGGTGAGGTGGAGGGTGGGGTGGGGTGTGGTGGGGGGGTTGGGTGGTTGTGGTGGAGGGTGGGAGTGGGGTGGTGGTGGGTGTGGGTTGGGGTGTGGTGGGGTGGGGGGTGGGGTGTGGGGTGTGGTGGGGGTGTTACGATGACGGTGGAGTTTAGGACTGGTGGTGGAGTGGAGTTATAGTAGTGGTGATAGGATGTGGAGGGAGGAAGGTAGACAGAAGACGTAAGGAGTAAAGTGGATGAAATGAGTAGTTATAATTTTGTGTGTGTGTGTGTGTGTGTGTGTGTGTGTGGGTGGGTGGGTGGGTGGGTGGAGTGACCTTTATATGAGATAGTGACATTTCAGGTAGTAGTAGTAGTAATATGACCTTCACGGCTACTCTCTCTCTCTCTCTCTCTCTCTCCTCTCTCTCTCTCTCTCTCTCTCTCTCTCTCTCACTAATCACTATGGCGTTTGAATGGGGTCGTTGTGAGGGGAAAGTGACGCAGTCTTGCACTCATATGGACTCCTCTCCTCCTCCTCCTCCTCTTCTATCACACACTCTATACCTTTCTTCTTCCTCCTCCTACTCCTCTTACACACTCGTTCTCTTCCATCATTACATTTATAGCTATCCTCCTCCTCCTCCTTCTCCTTTACTTCTTCTGTGTCTCTTCTCCTTCTCCAATCACATTTTCCTTCTCCTTTGTATGTTTTTCTTCCTCCTCCTCCTCCTTCTCTTCCTCATTTATGAATCTTGTCTAATCCTCCTTCTCCTCCACCCTCCTATCTCTGCTCTACTCTACATCTTTAATCTTCCTCCTCCTCCTTCTCCTCCTCTTCCTCCTTTATGTCTCCTCCTCCTCCTCCTCCTCCTCCTTTATGTCTTCTCTCTCCTCCTCCTTCTTCTCTTCCCCCTTTGTCTCTTCTCTCCTCTCTTCTCCTTCTCTCCTCTCGGTAATTCACTTCCATCTGTGCACTCTCTATATTTACCTCCATATTCTCCACCTTCATTTCTCTCCCTTTCCACCATCAATTCCTTTACCTCCAGCTATTACACCACCAGCACCTCCTCCTCCTCCTCCTCCTCCTCCTCCTCCTCCTCCTCCTCCTCCTCCTCCTCCTCCTCCTCCTCCTCCTCCTCCTCCTCCTCCTCCTCCTCTTCCTCTTCCTTATCTCCCTGGCAGCTTCCTTCCTCCCCTCACATTCCTCTGTTTCTTATCACGTCTCCTGCAATACCTGGACACAATTTCCTCCTTCCCCTCACCCTCCGACCCTTCTCCTCATCAGGCTATTTATTCCTGGGATTTGATGTTTGGTTTATTAATAGGATGAAGATACTTTAGTCTAGTGTACTGTGTTACTTTTTATGTATCTTGTGTTCATGATATCGTTAGGTTAAGTTAGGTTATATTAGGTTGTGTTTATAATATTCTTAGGTTAAGTTAGGTTAGGTTAGGTTGTGTTTATAATGTTGTTAGGTTAAGTTAGGTTGTGTTTATAATGTTGTTAGGTTAAGTTAGGTTGTGTTTATAATGTTGTTAGGTTAAGTTAGGTTGTGTTTATAATGTTGTTAGGTTAAGTTAGGTTGTGTTTATAATGTTGGTGTAGGTGTTAAGTTAGGTTAGTTAGGTTGTGTTTATAATGTGTGGTTAGGTGGTTTGTGTTAAGGTTAGGTTGTGTTTTATATGTTGTTAGGTTAAGGTTGTTAGGTTGTGTTTATATATGTTTGTTAGGTTAAGTTAGGTTGTGTTTATAATATTGTTAGGTTAGGTTAGGTTGTGTTATTGTGTTAGGTTTGTTAGTTTAAGGTTAGGTTGTTGGTTTATATGTTGTTAGGTTAGTGTTAGGTTAGGTTAGGTTGTGTTTATAATGTTGTTAGGTTGTGTTAGGTTAGGTTAGGTTGTGTTTATAATGTTGTTAGGTTAGGTTAGGTTGTGTTTATAATATTGTTAGGTTGTGTTAGGTTGGGTTAGGGGATTTATTTAATATTTTTTTCATTTTAGTGTATTTTGTGTGTCTGTGTGTAGGGTAACACGCGTATAATTGATGTTATTAGTGATGGTGGAAAGAGTGTGTTGATGGCCACGTCAATTTAATTAATCTAATATATAAAAATCAAGTGATATTTTTGGTACGTTTTTATACGAATTTTATAGTGTGTGTGTGTGTGTGTGTGTGTGTGTGTGTGTGTGTGTGTGTGTGTGTGTGTGTGTGTGTGTGTGGTGTGTGTGTGTTGCGTGTGTGTGTGTGTGTCAAGCAACAGGTGCGCCCAGGTAAATGCCAGTGATGTGTGTATAAAGCACACACACACACACACACACACACACACACACACACACACACACACATACACACAGGTGCTCATAAATCCACAC